>JAXDDX010000028.1:0-122500 GCA_034670405.1 Hoplostethus atlanticus | reverse complement strand
ACTCTTTTGCCTCTCGCATTGGGTTTCTTTGTGTAAATCTCTTTCACCACAGCTTTAGTAAACACACTACCAGCTCCACTTCTTTTCGTGTAGAACCCATTTTTGATAGCGGAGCCGTCACTGACAGCAATTTAAACCTCTTGTTATTGAACAAAACCTCAGTCACAGATAGCACACTGCAAGTATTTTTCCATTATTGTTAATGGCAGAAAGTTTTGCCATTTCCAACTAGCAAAGTATGGATTCTTCAGCATTTTTCAAGACGTATCTTTTCTAAACACAAGAGCATATTTCCATTGTTCATTTAGCACAATCACCAGAATACTCCCAGGAAGTATCCTTTTACATTCTTTAATCTATGATTATTCGTCTTACAAATCACTGATTCTTGACACCTGGGACAAAGCATGTCCCACAACAAAAAGTGCTGCTCCTGTTGAAAATTAATACAATTTTAATGTTAAAAAACATATGAGAGGTGATCATCTGAAGGGCCTTTGCACAAATCCACTCTTCATTTTATAATACTTTATACTTTTTTCAAATCAAAAATATCTTACCCCAGGGTCTGTAAAACCACTTATCCTCAGACAAGAGGATAAGTTCTCTGACAATTTCAAATTGATCAAAGAAGGTTAAAAAGTTCTTTCAAATATTAAATATAAGTGTCAACTGAAAGAGGAGCATCAGCACCATACCAAGACCCAAATGCAGTGAATTTTAAACAATATTTACTATTATTATCTGGTTGCTGAAAATGTGACCTGAGTTTTAATCAGCAATTTCAAATTTTTTTTTTTTTTTAAAAAGCAATAAAGTCAGAAAACCACATGGTCAACTATAACCTTGAGGACTTAATGCATCAAGGTCACACATGTTCTAGTAAGTTTGATATTTTTTGCTCATTTAGACCTATTACACTAATATTACTGGTGTCATATGATATATCAACACCATCTGTCTATAACGGAAACATTTGTTTCAAATTTTAAACTTAATTGATGCACTTTAAGTCAGGTCCAGAAGCAACGGGCAACAGAGGGAGAACAAAATGGCTCCTGTGTAGAACACATGGATGACATGTAAAACTGTGCTTTGTCAACACCGTCAGATTTCAACACCGTCAGGTTCTCTGTTTGATATATCTCCAAAGCACCTTTTATGGTGGCTTGACAATCATTTATGATCATAAATGATTAAATACCTCATTGACTGCAGTTTTGGTGATGTTACATAGTCCTTGGATTGAACAGGAATCGACTGAGTGGTTTAATAATGAAATGACCTGTTGTATCACCTCCGTCAGATGGACTTTTCTTCAGCCAATTGTGGTGATCTGTTAAAGCATTTATCACTCTAACATGCTTTTTGATGTTGGAAATTATTATCTTATATCTTTAACACTAAAGATAAAACTGCATCAGGTAAGAGTTTTAAATGGAATATATTTGGGGTGATTTAACAAATGAACAAAAGTCAACATTCAACATTTAATTGTAACAAGATGTGTGTAACTATGGGGGAGGAAGGAAGATTGTGAGGCTCTAAATTGGTGTTGGTTAAAATAACATGATTTTTTTTTGGTGTGTCTGGGGGTGTTGACACAAACCAAGTAATGATATGAAAAGCTTTGTCCCAGTTCTCAAGAATCAGTGAAGTGTGAATAACAAGTCTTGGTGAGCTTAAACACCTTGGTAGGCAACTGTGAAATATTAGCTGGCAAGTACAACTGCATGCCATGGATACTTTATCCAAGCCTATACCACTTCACATCCAGCACCACTGCACTACTCAGACCTCTGCATTGTTAGCAGCTTATATGAAAAACAAAACTACACTTTGGGTCTCGACTCAACCACTCATCTCGAGAGTAAATGTCAGGTATCAGATCGTATTCTTTCTTAACAGTTGCATAGATGATATGCTCAGCAGTGTTAGGGACGAATGATAGTTAACGCAAGCCTTTGATTTCCCATGATTCATGTTGATGCTCTTGACCAGAACAAGGTAGATCACAGAGACTTCTCACCCAGTCTTTGTGCTGCTATCAACTTCACCTTGAAGTACAACTGAGTCCATGAAGCAACCTAGAGCTGGATCTAACCCTATAAAGAAACAGTCAAGTTCCCCTTGATTAATCAGGGGTGGATTTCACAGTTGTATTACCCCAAGAACTGCCTGCCAGTCTCTCTCTCTTTCTCTCTCTCTCTCTCTCTCTCTCTCTCTCTCACACACACACACACACACACACACACACACACACACACACACACACACACATACACATTACCCTCCTTGCTTTGTTCCCCAAGTCTGATTACTCATCGTTGATTGCTCCATTTAGGCTGGCATCCTCTTTCATCCCTCTCTTTTTTCTGTCCTTCCCTCCAGGTAAACTCAGAGGAAGTAGTCAGGGGGCGGGGAAGGTGGGTTGTTGGTGCGGGGAGGTGGAGCCTCACTGGTTCCGTGGTTTGTGCTGACCAGCTTCTCATAGCGAGCCTTGTAGGCGTCTCTCTCCCTCAGCACTCGAGTCAGCTCACACTGTAGCTGTTCCAACTGAGGAAAAAAAAGTGATATTATTATTCTTATTTTATCCTTGTTGAGCTTTTACACACTTATAACTTTATTTGTTATATAACTTATAACACTTATTTTATTGTTAAAGGACTACACTGACTTTTTGTGAAATTGGCTCATAGGTGAACTTTATGTGATGAAAGGACTGGCAGAAAAAATACACCAACTGTGGATTTCAGAGTTCAGGACTGCAGAAAAAAACACCAACTCTGTATTTCTAAAAAGTCTATCTTCTTGTGTTAGATAATGCTAGTTGCCTAACATACTGTGTGTGTGTGTGTGCGTGTATGTCCGTGTGCACATGTGTGTTGCGTTTCAGAACAGGACATAAAGATTTTAAATTAGATTTAGGATTAGATTTGGGGTAATGGTTAAGATTAGGCATGTAGTGGAGAAGGTTGGGGATTAGGGAATGAATGTAGTCAATGAGGGTCACAAGTATAGCGATGCAAGTGTGTGTGTGTTTGTGTATATGTGTGTGTGTGTGTGTATACATTTGTGTACCTGTTGTGTGAGTACATGTTTCTCAGACTCCAAAGCATGCCGGTGCTGTAAGCGCTTGTAGCGGCAGGACTGGGCATAGCCACGGTTCTTTAGTGTGCGGCGTTTCTGCTTCAAGCGCACCACCTCATCCTTACTCACTCCACGCAGGTGTCGGTTCAGCTCCCGCACCGACAGACTCACTAGCTGCTCGTCAGAGAAACGCTCATCCACCCCGCACTGCTAGCAGATAGAGAAAACACAAGCAGGATTTGTAACGCGAACTGCCCATGGGACACATGTTATAATTGAAAGTTTGAAGTGGCATCATCTGATGGAGGGTGTATATGAGACCAGAAGAGGGTCGAACACACAGATGAAATGGATGGTTGCATTTCCGCTCGTGTACATGTGATGTGGTGTGAGCATGCCTGTGTGTCTGTCAGGGGGCACATTTCGGCACCGCATGTCCATAATCTGTCATGTAATCTGACTAAGTGTGGGTGACAGTGATCAGGATTATACACGGCAATAATAGCAGATATTATCATAAGCTCACACTGTGCTCCACATACTGCATGGAGAGATTCATCCAGACATACACCAGGGAAACCAGACTACAGAGGAGAGCTTAATTCCCAATTAAAATTCAATTCAGAACATATTAAAAAGAGATACTAGACCGATTCGTTTTTTTTATTGGCAGTATTTGATTTTTCCCCCAGTGCATTTAACATTTTAGTTTGGAAGTAATTGTTCAGCCGATTGGTTCAAATGTCAAGAACCACTGACTGAAAAGTATTTACAAGTACACAATTAAATGCCCAATCATAGCACCCCTTGTGGGAGTATTTTGAAATACAGAGGGATCTAAAAGTTGTGAGGAGACATAAATCTCCATCACCAAGAAGATTGTGTGCATAAAAAGTAGTAGATAGTGATAAATTCCTTCAGGCATCTATGAACATACTGCAGACTCATACTTTACATAGGAAAAAACATATTGTGGCTTTGAAGACAAAGAAAAGGACTTCTCGTTTGCAATTCAAAGATACTACAAGTGATACTTAGGAGAGACACCGACATCCATTATCATGTTCTAATGTCCTAATGTCCTAATCCTAATCCTTTACTGCGTGATCCCTCTCTCCTTCCTCTCAGACCTCTCATGCTCTAAGTGCCACACTTTTCTCTTTACTTGTGTTCTTGTTCTATACATTAATCTTTACTCCTTTAACTTCCCAAGTTTTACTATCACTTTCTGTTCAGTGTTGTCGTCATAACCAACCCCTGGCCCTCCCACCCAGTCTGGACTGATGCACACTGTACATATACTGCACTGTATGAGTCTTTCTTGCCCTGTCTACTTGACTGACTTGGAGGTGATGATGATGGTGATGATGGCCATGCATGGGGTGGTGTGGGTGGTGCTGATGATGGTGATGCTGATGGTGATGAAGTCGGCCCTGGGGGCTGGGTGGTTGTGGGTATGGTGCTGAGGTGGGACCAGCATTGGGGAGTGAGGGAGGAGCAGATGAGAGGAAGACGAGTGGGCGATGGCACATATCTGTCCCCTTGGTGCAGGAGATGTCACCTCCACTGTCGCTGCCCGAATCGCCCAGGTTACTACTTGAGCTCTGAGAAAGAACTGGGAACTGAAGGGAGGCGAGATAGAGACAGCGTTGGAGAAGCAGTGGGAGGCAAACTAACCATCATTTTTACATAAAAAAGGAAGACAGACTGTTACCTGTGAGCTGACAGCTGCAGCAGCTGAGTTCAGTAAAGCCTCCACAGCATCCTCACAGCCCAGAAAGCTGTTGACTGGCCCCCTCTCTCTCTCTCCTCGCTCTGCTCCCCCTCCCAAGGCTCCCAGCAAAGATGCAGGTCCTGTCACTTCACCTCCAAACTGCTGCTGCAATGCTGCTAGCCAGATCAGGTCCTCTAGGGAGGCTGGGTTGGGCCCCTGAGGCCCACCATGGGCTGGGCTGCCCTCCACATTCCCCTGAGAGCCAGAGCTGATACCAGAGGTGAAGCTATTGGAGATGGAGAGGGGGAAGGAGATGGAGGAGGATGATGAAGAAAGGGAGGAAGAGCCTGAAGGTGGTGGGTGGGCATCACTGAGTGTTGGCGAGGGTGGCAGAGAGTTATAAGGGCTGGAGCTCAAACTGGAGTCCTGGGGAGGGTGGCTGGTATATGGAGAGCTGGAGGGGTCATGGGTGAGGCCAGATTTTGGGTACGTACAGGGAGGAGGAAGTGGAGGAGTGTCAGATTTCACCTCAAATTTGAGGAGATCAAAGTCATTTAGGTACTCCATGGCCAGAGGGCTAGGGGGGAGAGAAGGCATAGGGAGTGAAGGAGATGACATGTTGCTGTTGCTGGGAGTTTCAACAGGGTTTTTCCGTGTGTCAGGATTGTTTGCAAATCCACTCTTCTGTCTTAGTGGAGTTCATAGACAGCAGCAGTACTGATGTCAGGAAATGGACTGATTGGTGAGGTTCCTCCGTGAGATCTTGTGTCCCCGTGCCCTTGTGTCTTTTTCCCTTGTCTTGAAGGAAAGAAAGTGTGCGGGGTACAGGGAGTGGAAAGATGGGGCAGTCAAGGAAAAAAAAAAGTATTATTAGTAAATCACGTTTAAATCTTCAATATTATTTTCTCTCTATAATAGGTGAATTTAGTGTGTGTGTTATATCATTAAGATGCTAATCTGCAACAGATTCCCACCACCTTATACACACACCTACAAACGCACACACGTACACGCGTACATACACATGCAAAAGATTGTGACGTGCAGAGACAAATCAGGACTTTTTGGGTACCACTTTTTATAACTCATCTGATACATAGCTAGTGCTTACTGTGCATGTTCAATATGTTCCTTTTCATTTTGTATAATTGAACAACAATTGAATAATCCTTATATTGCCTCTTGCTAGCTAATAATGCAAGATACATCTTATGAGGAGTACAGACTGTAAAGAATGACTTTGATGTTATGCCTGTATGAAGTACCTCACTGCCCTCATATTGTCTGAATGTAAAATTTCAGTGAAAAATTGTTTTATGTCTAACTTTGTCCATCTAAATCAAGGAAAAGATTAAATCATCTTTCAGCTAGGTATTGTATTAGGTATTGAGGTATTGTATTCACCATTAAGAAATAGAAATAACTGAAACTACACAATAGATGCATTTCATAATATTTCTAGAACGATCTGTCTACTGAATACATAACCAACTCAAGCACAAGATTTAGGAGGCCTTAATCATTATCTATTGGTTTAGAGTTTAATCCAGAGCCTAAGACTTTCTAAAACAATCAAAACAGATTTTTATAAAGCCTGAGAGGTTTCAGTTAAAGTTGATGTTGACCTTAAATACAATGATTAAGTGTCATGCTAGTGTCTTGTTCTTTTTGATCTAGTCGAAGATTAAACCATTTGGTTTTATACAGACATATGATATAACATTACTTTTCAAATTCACTATTCACTTCTAAGTTATTCTTTATTTAAGATATTGATGATAGCTAAGACAGCTTTAGTTGACCCATTCTTAAACATTCACTGAGCATGTCAAAACATTGTTAACTTGTTAGCTGTATTCATATCACGGATCAACACATTGGAAAGAGCAAGCAGCTCCTCAGCACATAAGTGTATATTTTCAATATTTTGAATTTGATGTAGCGGTGTCTACATCAAAACAGAATAGAACTAATTCCTCCGACAGCACTAATTATAAGCCTTCAAAGGTAATGGCTATTATTAAAGTGAACATCTAATTTAAAATACACCTTTGACTGCTTTCTGCTTCTTAATAGTTCATTGCACAGCTCATTAATTTAGCCCCCCATGGTTCAAAATGGATCGTAACAGAAAGCAAACTGTGGCGAGGCTCCATGGAGGCCTCGGTCTGGCTGTGGACCAGAGTCACGGCGAAAGCAAATCAAAGAGAGCGGCAGGCAGACACAGAGAGTTGGGGAAAGAGAGAGAAAAAAGTAGAATGAAACTAGGGAAAGATAAAGGCCTGAAGTGAGAGATACAGAATGACAGGGGTTAGGAGTCACAACTGGGCAAGAAGTTGAACGAAATGATCTTACCGTTGGTCATAGAGAAGAAGGATGATTTGGAGCTCCTTTCAACATTCCCCCCACACACACAAAAATAATTGACTGACTGGTTCACTGACACGTTTAGAAAGAGACGCAGAGACTACAGAGTGTGTATGTGCGCATGTGAGTGTGTATAGCACTCTGTCACTGAGTGCCACTGCCCCCTCTCTTTCTTTCCTCTCTGATGCAAATCCCTGTTCGTAACAATCCCCTCCCCTCTCTCCCCCATGTCCCTCTCTCATGGTTCTACAGTTATGTTCCCAGTCTCTCTCAGTGTCTCTCTGTCTGTCTGTCTCTATGTCTCTCTTTCTGTCTCTCTCTCTCTCTCTCTCTCTCTCTCTCTCTCTCTCTCTCTCTTACACACTCCACACACACAAACACAAACACACAACTCCTCTCTCCCTCAAGTCCCTCCCAAGCAAAACCCCCACCACTGATGTTAATAAAAATATCTGGTTATAATGTTCTCTGTTTTTGACACACACACAGACACAACACACAGACACACCAGCTAGTTTGTCACGTGTCAAATCATGTAGACTACAAGAGGCTTGTGCAGTTCTTAGTATGCTCATCTAGGCAACAAGTCATGATGTCACTTGTCTTTGCCTCACTAACTCATCCTTGGTCTCTGTAAGCTGCAGAGAGAGAGAGACAGGGCCGTCTCACAACCAGATACGTTGTTACTTATCACTGAGTAAAGTCTTGACAATTATTAGTGATATTGGCAGCAGATAAACCGGGATTGGAGACTCTCTACTGCCACACAGTGGACATTCACCGCTACTGACTCGGTCCTGTATATTGATGATGTTAATTTGATTAACTTTATTAATCGTCCTGGGAGCAAATGCTCTTTTCACCCTCTGGTCGAAGCACAGGGTCAGGAGAAGGTCGGGGATAAGTATCTTGCTCAAGGACACTTTGACAGGAATGGCCTCAGAGAGGATCGAACCCTGGCCCTCCAGTTGGGAGACCACCTTACTAACTGATATGCTATTCTGCTGCAGCCTGCCAAGCTTTATGGTGGCCACAAATAGGCAGGAAGGTGTGTGTATGAATGGGTGCTACTCACCCTTGAAACCCGTATTTATCACACATCAGGTTGTCTATGGAGTAACAAGCCTGTAATACACAGAACAATAACTACTTAACAACAACAAAGATCTGAGTTTCCCAGCATCTTCCCAGGAGCAGACTGGAATGAAGATTGGATATTGCTTTTTTAGTGCTGCGTTTAAATATTGAGTAGTTAATAAATAGCTATTCAGGATTTTGTACTTAATTCTTTACAGTCTTATTTGCTGAATTGATTGCCAAAAAAAACTGAATTTGTGTGTTATATCTTACAACAAAAGGCACATATCTGCAAAAAGTAAGTTTGTTAAAAAGGAGGAAAAGAATGCTTAATTTCAAGTAAGAGAAAGCAAAACACATGGCCATTCCACAGCAGCAGTGACTACTGTGTTCATCTGACTGAGATGTTCAAATATAAATGCAGATATATATATAATATAAATGCATAAATGCAAATATATAAATGCAGTCCATGTTCAAATGAAAGCTAGGTTCGGTAAAACATTTAGTATTGGAAAATCATGAGGGCCCTGAAATCAATCATCAAATTTGTTTTGAATTTCATTATCTGGGAAATGTTTATGGTGTCTGAATGTCAATACAAACATCTTTTGGTTGACCAAAGATCAAGATGAAAGATCAACAATAATGTATAAACATGTAAGTATGAATAAGTCATATATTCTGCAGTTTAAGTTTCTACAGCTAAATTGCCAACAAAGATGGAAAACAAAACATTGCAAGGCTCTGTTTTAGGATTTGAATAGTTTAGGCATGGCCTGTGTTTTTGTTCTCTTGTCTCACAAATTAGCAGCGCCTATGCCCCCACACTGCCCTGTCTCTTGTAGTTAGGCTCAAAATCTGTAAATGAATTCTGTTTTTTCCAACCCTGTAAAGTTCATCAAACGGAGAACTGCATCACAAGCATTTCTCAATGCTCCTTAAAAGCTAAACTTGTTAATCCAGAGTCTCTCTGTGTCTTAATAACGTCTCGTTAAGGAATCAGTGAGTTAATATTGCTCGCACAAATCTGATTTGGACAGTAAACAAGACCAGTGACATACTGGGACATCCAGACACGCTGACTCAAGGAAATAGAGCAAGGCTCACAAACATTCCTTTAATCCAGAGCGTCATCCCATTTTCCTTCATTTCAGAACATTTCCTACAACTCTTTCAATTGTGCAGAGAAATTAAAATGAGGAGGATAAGTAAAATGAGAAGGCTAATCAAGAGACAATTCTACAATTTCTAAAACTAAAACAGTTTCTATTCCCTTCTTTCAATCCCTCTTCCTGTCTTCCTCTATTTTTACCTCTCTATCTCTCCATCATTCATGTTTCCGGGGAAAGCTTAGCCGCTAAACCAACAGGGCCTCCCATTAGAGTGAGGGACAAAGAGAGGGAGAGACATAGAGGAACTTACCTCATGCTTCATGCCAAATACATCACCACCCCTACTGCATATCGTTGCTCTTGGGTGAAAACCTTGTAACTCCAATTTTGGTGATTTTTATGTTTTTACTTAAATTGAAGGATGGCATGTAAAGTGTACAACCCGTGGATTTATGAAACCTTGTTAAAGCCAATTGGATAAACTCAGAAATGTATGGCCATCCAGCTAAAAACTTTCTTTTCTTAGTTCATTAGACATTTTGGAGATACGTTTTCACCCGACAACAGCGATATGCAACCAAAATCTCAAAGCGCCTCATATCCAGGTGGAATATATTATATTTACCCCATAAGACTATTCACTCCTCTTTTACCGTGTCCAATACATGGCCGTATTACTGTGATTAGCAACAGCAACAATAATAATAATAATATAAAAATGAGAGACTGAATGATATACATTATATCATTTGATAATTTATTGCTATTATTATTTATTATTTTTGCAATTGCTGTTATTTCTATTATTATTATTATTATTATTATTATTATTATTATTATTATTAATAGCTGTGTGCTATTTTTTTATTTGTGGAGCAAAAACTTGGAAACTGCATGAACGCAGACACAACATGCTAACTATGTCATTCTGAGAAGATGCTTCATGAACACTTAGGAGTTCATAAAGTTCCTTTGTGTCCGTGCTGCCATTGATAATGCCCAACTCCCTCGATGCAAAGCTGACCCCTCTCTCACCCGACTTAATATCTAGCTTAATATCTGTGAACAACCTCTATCCTCCCAGGCTCTCCAGGCCAGGCAGGGACAAGGAGTGGGAGCTGCTAAACTGGGAGAAAGTTCAGTCAAGGCTGAACTCCAAGGAGAGATCTGTGTTTTGGAGGAAGGCAAAAAGAAGACGGCATCAAAAAGAACAAGACGTGGAGTGGACAGAGCAATCCTAGAATGTAGATAGAAGATGTTGAAGGTTCAGGGACAGATGGTGTGAGGTTGTGGCCTGTAGGGTCCCACTAACTCCACCTTATTCCACAGATATATGTCCTAATCCTGACTAACTCTGTTCCAAGCAACAGGCTTAGACGTCTCACCTCACAAGGGGCCCCTCCCTCCCTCTGAGGATATGTCTCCTTCACTCTCTACACCCACCCCAAACACACACACACACACACACACACACATACACTCAGCATCTGTATCTAGTTGTTAAATGATACATGATACATTGATGAATAAAGTATATGAATGCCATGGTAGTCACACCTGGATGGGATTTGCTACAAAGGAGACTAAAAGTGCTAAAAAGCTAAGACAATCACAGGAAAGTATTTGTATTTATATTTACCTGACACTATCTGAATTGTCCTGAAGCGGTAAACCCACTTGGTACTTCACGTAGGCTTAAACAGTTGCAATTACTATTACAATTGGTCATTTGCTGTTTTTGTCTGATTTTGAATATAAAAAGTATGTCTAATACAGGTAAAGGATAATATGACATGACAAATAACACTTTTTGATCTTCTCACAAAATGATGTAGCATGTAAAACTCATTGTGGGGAAAAGAAGGAGAAATGTATTTATTTAGACACTTTCCCTCATTTTACCCCTCATTGGTCCTCTTCAGTTGTTTTCCTGTCTCTGATTTGAGACATGCTGTAATTTCAGCCAGTGAGCAGGATGCCTTCTTTCTCCTCTCTTTAAATCAGAACCAAGAATTTAGAAAAAACAAACGTAGCACATTGTAAAGCACTCATAATCAAAATGCTGTCTTGTCTAGATACGGCACTCTGCCTCAGGCAACATTGTTTATCATTTAATTTACCCCCCTCCCCTCTTCTGCTTGACTCTAATCTCAGTGTTTTTGTATCAAGGATCTAATCCATCACTTCAACTGTTAAGATATAAATTGGCAATTTAAGATTTTCTTCGAGCTTGTGTAGCTACAAGTGTGTGTGTGTATGTGTGTGTGTGTGTGTGTGTGTGACTGTGTGTGTGTGTGTGTGTGTGTGCGCGTGCGTGTATGTTTACTGGTGTTGTCCACGTGTAGGGTCTCGTTGTGAGTGGGATTATCAGGCTAGTCATAGGATTAGAGCTGATTCTCCCCCTGTAACTAGTGTCAGATTAACAGATACCCATGCCTTAATAAACTGTCTGTAATGTAGACATAAGCTGTTAGTACCCCTGCTATTACCTCACCCACCCTATAGCCCGAACTGTCTATCCCCCACTCAGATCAATGGAGGCACTTACCATGACAATACAGATTGTCGTTGGTGGTGCACATATTTATCACAGGCAGTAGTTTGAAATGGGGATGAGAACATTGAGACTCAGCAGAGACGGTTCTTGCGTAGGAAAATTAAGTCATTTAACGTTGACAGCTGACAGTTGACAGTTGACAGTTCTTACTCATAGATCATATATAGAGTCTATTTTAAACTTAGCGTGTGGGTTTGGTAACACAGCTGCAAGAGTAGAGGGAAATTCACAAAGTACGATTAATACATATTGTATGGTTACCGGTGTGCCACAGTGTAATGTGTCTGTCTCTGTTTATATTGCACTTTTATTTCCCACCCATGATTCATGTTATTTGTTACTATAATGTACTGAATATTCAATTTTATCCATTTTCTATCTGCTGTCTGCTGCACATCAATTGCCCCTTGGGGACAACTGAACTGAATTGAATTGAACTGAACTGAACTGAACTGAACTGAACTGAAGGTGCTTAAGCCAACTCCCATGGGTATTGTGGTATTAGGGAGACTAAAAGGGGTCAGGAAAAGATTACATATCTTGACTGAAGCTCTTACAGATGTTGTTAATGTTACTTGGCTGCATGTAAATTATTTGCAATCATAATAAAGTATTGGCAAAATATCCATAAATAACGAATCACCGCATTTGCCGTCACAAGTAACGCTAAACGGTTTGACAGTGAATCACCACCTGTGACCATCTTTATGTATAAACGCTTCACAACCATAACAGAATCTTTGGGTCTGTTGCTGAAAGGATCTAAAGCTAGACAGACAGCTTAAAGTGTCTACCTCGCACCAACACCGACACATGCAGGGTTAGATTTGAACGGCCACACAAACAGAAGTATTAGAGGACTTTAATCTGAATGGGCAAAAACCACAGACACACAGAGAGGAAAATCAGGGGGTGACAGACAGAGAAACAAACTGTAGACAGAGACAGAGGTTAGGAAGGATGAAGAGGAAGAGAGGGATGAACGGATTAAGGTGGTCGATACTTTGGCTCCTATCCCAGACTGAGAGATGACACTAAATCTGTTAATTCACACCCCCACACACACACACCCATCTCTCCTCCCATATATAGGGTTGCTCTGTTTCTTCACCCCCCACCTCCCTAAGAGGATTACACTATATTATTGTCATTTTTTGTAGCCAACAAACACTCAATATCCAATGCACATATTTGTAATTTGTAAGTAGTCCATCATATTGATTGTTCCAGAGTAAAAAAATATATATTTTCATAAAAGTCTGTATGGCATTTTCAGAAATCCTTATAGGAAAGTGTAAGAAAACCTGAATTGTGTTGAACTTCATTTGTGTTTCAAGGTAATACTGTATATACACAGAGAGATAGGAACACAATTGTAATTGCAGGGAACTATAATAAATGTGAAGCCAGATATTTACTGTAATTACACACTGTAGCTCGGGAGGCGTTAACATGTAATGTGACCTATCAGGCTGTGGCTCTGCGGAGGAGGCGCCCCCCGTTGTCAGCTACTGAAGACAGTGTTCCTCTGCAGTGTACCTACAGTACAGTGCAGCCTGCCACATTAAAAGACACTCAGAAGGTAATTCTGTGGCATTTCACATTCGGTTTGCATTCTAGACCATCCTACTTGTAATTGTCTGTGTGCACACGTGTGTCTGTACGTGCGTGTGTGCATGCATGTGTGTGCATGTGTGTGGGGGTGGGTGGTTGTAATAGTGTCCATGATTAGTAATGGTGTTTGTGGCTAGCAGTGCCCTCTTTTAATGCAGTGTCACCAACAACATCACCATGTTCATTTAAACAATTGTGTCCTTATGAATTATGAAATGTTGCCTTCAATGTGGGAGTGTTAGTCACATGGGGCGTATCACGGCTAATCTGTTGTTGATTAGTTGGTTCACAAGGCAACATCTCTGTCACCTGCAGTTTGGTACCACTGGCAGGCTTCCTAGCGCCGCAGAGCAGCCTCAGCTAAAAAAAGGCTGCCAGGCTGTGAGGTGGCTCCAAAGGCAGCAGTCATGTCACCTATTAGGGTAACGGTTCCCATGACTACCAGGCTGAACAGCTCACTTCTGACCTTTTGTAGACATGGTTGTAATTACAATAAATTACACCGCATGTTATCAATGCCCGTTTTCATGAGCTATTTCCCACGTAACTGCTGGGGTACAAATACCATCTACCATGGGCCTGCTGTGCATATCCAAATGCAAATAGAGTTTCACAGCCTGCTGATACAGTGACACCAGGGAGGTGCTGTTCAGCCACTTCAGAAAAAAAACCTCGCAATTATACAGCAGATTTATGTG
Organism: Hoplostethus atlanticus; assembly: GCA_034670405.1. NCBI lineage: Eukaryota > Metazoa > Chordata > Actinopteri > Trachichthyiformes > Trachichthyidae > Hoplostethus > Hoplostethus atlanticus. Next base: position 108,268 of record JAXDDX010000028.1, on the reverse strand, counting down.
TGGATAAGAAATGTTCACGTTTCCCACTGTTTTCTTCGTGCTGTGAACCTAGCCTTACTAGTTTGGGCCCTTTTTTACATACAGTAGATCCTTCTTCAACCCGGAAGGAAGAGGAGGGGACAGGGGTTATTATGTGAGCACACCATGTACATTGCTTTGGACTGCTTGCATCCTTTTATTTTCACGCATCTTTTTACTCTACCCACACATGTTCTCTCTCTGGCTCCACTCTTGCCTCAGCCTTTATGTGATCATGTTGCTTGGTAACAGCAAAAGAATGATGAGAAGAGAAGGATGTGTTCGGGTGTCTCCTGTTTGATTGGTCTTCACACCAGCTGTAAAGGATGGCGGCATGCATACTGTGCAACATAGAGCATAAAGTGTGGAATGAAACTCAATCTTGTGTATTTCTGTGAGACGGTCAGTGTATTTTCATAGTAACCCTGCAGGGTGGCACCTGAGCTGACAACGTCATGACCTTTTAGATTAGCTTGGTTAGGGATGGGGAAATTGTCTTTTTGTTAAAAATAGCAATGGGAGGGGTGGAGCCAGCAGTAGCCTAAAGGGTTAGAGACGGGTACAAATTTGTTATAGGAATGTTGCTGGATCAGCTGGGAAAATCTGGGTGGGAAAGTGAATGAGAAACACTCTCCCCCTCCTTTGACAACTATTCCGAGGTGTCCTTGAGCAAGGCAATTAACCCCCAACTGCTCGGTGGCCAACAGTAGAAGACTTTGGTTTGCATTGGGCAGCTCCCTGATTTGATGTGTGTCATTGTTTGAATGTGAAGCTTTTTTGGTCCAGCAAAAAACCTTAAAAAAAGCAAAAGTCTACCAAAGTCTAATTCACATGTTCATGGACAGATTAGTTAAAATGTGTGAACATCTCTCTCCCAGTGCTGGAAGAAAGCAAAACCCTGAGCTGATTGAAATGCCAAGCAACATTTTCTGGAGTTGCTCTATTGACAGTTAAAAGGAGAATGTGGACTGTGGACATTTTCATTTTCTGGGGATATTGGAACATGATAGGATTCACAGCTGGTCACACTACAATACATTTTAAGTGGTTTGTTTGTAAAAGTTCAAACATGCGCTATATTAACATCCCACTAATATATTATGAAGTCAGTGTGACACAGATTGCCAGTGCACCAACTCCATTCTCCTCCACACACCAAATTTAGGTTCTTTATAGTCATGTTTCAGCAGAGATTTGCTCATTTTCACTTGTAGTGCTATCTGAGGTGTCTGTTGTAGAGTAGATTTTCCCTTTATGGGACAGAATACTAAAATATATTTTATCTGCAAAATTGCAATGATTAACTGACATGGATGTAGAGGCCAAAAATTAATGACTAAGAAAAGTTCCCACACCTATTTCACCTGTCTTCTAAAACTATGCAAAATGCATGCATGCAACATTTCATGAACAAAATAACCAGTTTCAGTCATTTCTTTCTACCATTTCCCCAATGGCCATTTACTGGTTATAATCACAGATTTTGTGAAATTGCCTCTTTATCTCCATTTCAATTGCTTGCGATGAAAATGTCTTTGCTCCATGGCAGCATTCTAGCCCAGGCCCAAATCTGACTCATTACACCCTCTTTAGAAAAGCGGTCATGGCATGGTTGCTAACGACAACCTGCAAGACTGCTGCTCAAATCATTTGTGTGTGATTTTTTTCTGAAGCTGAGCGCCTCCCTCATTTGTAGGGATCAGTCGCCCCCTGCTGTTTCAGATACTTTGACTTTTGAATACATGCGGTTGCTATGCCAACCAAAGGAGGACGTTGTGAACTTAGGAAGTAAATCTAGCATTTACCTGCTTATCTTGTAAGTCAGGTGGATCCTTACTGCTAACAGAAAACCATACTTTATATATGTGCTGCAGTTGCTGGCTAGGTTCATTATTAAACTAAACAAGGTGATGCCTCTTCATTGGGAGTTCATAGTTTGCACTTGATATGAATTAGGTTACTGTATTAATGTTGAGACAACTGACTCCAAGTATACTTTAGCTGTGACAAAATGTGCATAGTCTATTATTTTGATACAAAATTATTTATCTTATTACACAGATATGTGAACCACATCTTTGTTAATGTTAAATTTTACAGCTGATAATTTGTATGAAGAATGAAGCCATAAGAACAATCACATTCACAGTTCTTCTTCCATTAGTGTTTTATTCATACAGTGAGGGTACTCATACATAATATTTTATATAATTTTTCTATAAAATATATTACCTTTCAGTTCATGAAAGCAAAACTAGATATAAATGATCAAGTTTCTTTTGATAAGAAGCAACTCATTTTCAAGTGTCAACCAAGGCAATCAACTGTATCAGTAGTCAACAATGCATTGCAAATTTAGAAATAACATTCTAATAAAGACATTTTTCTCCTGTCTAGCACAGCCACAACGCTCAAGCATTCGACCCCATCCCATGGCTTTATCGCACAAAAGTGGTGACAACCAGAAAATGATCATTTTGGGTTTTCTAAAGTAGCAAATACCATTCAAATACTGTAGCCACAAAAGAGTTCAGCAGGTTTTGTTTCACGTGAGAGGAAAGCAAAGACAGAAACACAGTGAGGGTCAAGGGAGAGAAAGTGAACAACACATTGAGGAGTGAGTCTTCCAACATAGGTAAGTGATGCTTCATGATATCTGTCATGTCGCGCTGTCAGACATTTATCTTCAGGTTCCCCCTCATATGTTTCTTTGTTTCCACAGCCGATGAAATGCTCCACAGTTGTCATGACAACCCCCTGGCTGGACAGAGGCAGGTGAGTTTCTCAGCCATCACAACAGCTCACTGTGACCAGGTGCTGAGTTGATGCTGTCTGTAATATGTAGCACAGGATAGGCAGGACAGGTTACTGACCAATACAAAGAAATACCGGTTAAAGGCTGGCTAGGCAGACTAATAGAGGCAACTAGTTATCAATTAAGCCTGTAACTGTGGTGGTGACTAGAAACTAACGCTGTGATCCACATAACATACAGTAATATATCCATTTTGATATCCACTTCTGGTTATTACCATATGTTTCTTTTTAACTTAGGCTATTTATGATATTTCACACTACAGATAGTAATAATACTCATGCTCTCCAATTGTAGCACAGTTGTCAACTCACTATTGGTGTTTGATTACCACTTGTCACTCACTATACTTTCTCTCTTGCTCTGTCGATCTCTCTCTCTCTCTCTCTCTCTCTCTCTCTCTGTGTCTCTCTCACACACACACACACACACACACACACACATAAAAACTGAAAAAATTGAAAGGACATATGTATAAAGAGAAACAGAGTGACATGTACCAGACAAGTCCAGTGATTTATTTCTGTTTTGGGGTAGTCTAGGTTTTTTCACGGGGGGTTTGCGATTTGGGGGCTTCTCAAGGTTATTAGGGCTATCCCTGTCAGTGCCTGAGGTAAGTGAGGACAGGAAACAAATAAACAGTTAGATACAGATGCTTTACACACAGATTAACAGACACTCATACCAAACACAAGTATATTCCTCCCTGTTAGATAAATGATAACGGAATACAGCACAGAAAGCCAGACATATTTGTACCTGCGTCACAAGACATAGCCTTTCTGTTCCTCTGTGGCTTCACTGGAGCCTGAGGTCTCATTCCTTCATCACCTGAACAACATATATTAAACATTGAGTCACCGGCTACATTTACATGCAGAGTAACCTGGCTATTGGTCATGACTGTGGTTAAAGTACTGCTGGTGGCCATGTTTTTTTGTTGTTCTTTTTTGTTTTTGGCTGACATTTGCTGTGTGAGTTTGCACAGAAGGCAACAACCAAAAGTGAAAGAAGTAAGTTAGTTACATGCCACAGTAACTCGTTTAATATCAGAGTAAGCTATGCATCTTAACCGGGTTCCTCATCATCAGAGTATGAGCTTATTTAAAGCCAGGTTACTTTATGAAGAGCACAACATCGTTATTCTTTGTTACATTATTTTTATTTTATTATGTTGTTGATTCACACACATAACATGCATACGGTAATATACTACACATTATCGTAAGCATGTTATGTGTGTCCAGCACATGTGCTGTCAAAAATTGTCGTCTGCAGTTTGTGTGTGCGTACCTTGACTTGCAGCTCTTTCTGGCAATCCCAGTGCAGCCTTGTTGACAGGAGGTGGCACAGGAGGAGGAGGTAAATTCCTTTCATAGACTGAATCTTTTGGAAAAGTCACATAGGAGGACGTCTTTGGCTGTTTATCAGATCAGAATAGGAAACATAAATAAACCACAAGGACAATGATAACCAAAGCAATTGGCAAACTAGCTGTATTCACAGTAAATGGCAATGGAAGTGTGCGTACTATAGAATATAAAAATAATAAGAAATATGGCTCAAAATTGCACACCTTTTCTGGAATGGGAGGCGGTTGACCCTCTGAATCTCTTCCTTTTTCTCTCTCTTTCTTTTCCATCTTTCCAGGATCCTTCTCTGCATCTCCATCCTCCTCTGCACCTACAGATCACAGAGTACTGATTAGGTTGAAAAGTGTTACATTTACACCTCAGTCTAGTGCCATCTGACCTATAGGCAGGCAGGACAGACCAGAAAAATAGGTTCAGTGCTTGCTGTTTGTTTGCTAGTAGTCCTATAACAAGTGAATTGTGTTTGTGCTCAACCCTTAGTTTACAGACTAGAAGGCTAAGAAGGCAATGGTAGTACCTGGTACAGTACCTGAGCTCTCTTGTCGATGTCTCTGTCTCAGCTTGGACAAGTTAGGTTTACTGCTTTGTGGGGGAGGATCGGGTTTCAACGCACAAGGAACAGCTCGACCAGAAGAGACCACTCCTCCACTTCTCCATCCCTCTGAATGCCCTCCAACTGTGTCGGGACACATACGTCGATCTCCTGGTGTGTCCTGCTGACTCTGATGCCAGTCCGTCGCGGTTGCCTCCATGTTTTTCGGAGGATCTGTTTCCTGTTTTGGTGAAGGAGTCCTGTCTGATGGGTAAGGAGGCAGTGGTCTTTGAGCCAAATGCAGCACCTGGACTTGTCTGTCTGTCTTTCTGCCCAGATGCCTGTTCTCCATCCACTGATTATCAACCTGTATGTCTGCTGTCCTATTCTCTGACCATGACCGGTCTATTGGTCTGCCAATAGTCCACTGTCTTTCCATCTTTCTGTCGATCTGCCTCTGTGTGTGTCTGTCAACTGTCCACTGTTTTTCCACATGCCTATCTGGATGCCTGCTCTCAGTCCAATACCTGTCTGTGTGTCTATCTGTTGTTTTCGTCTCTCCACAGGTTCTTTCTGATAGCCTGTCATCTAACCACTGTTGGTTAGATTGTCTTTCTACGTGTTTCTCGGGATATCGATCGGTCTGTCTCCCTTCCATCCACTGCTTGTCTGGGTGTTGCCCCTCCGTCCTCTGTTTGTCTAGCTGTTTCTCATCAGCCGAGTGGAGACTGTCTGTCTCTACTGGTTGTTCAAGCCCTGTATCCACTTCAGATTTCTGTCAAAAACAAAACAAGAGGAAGCAAGATACAATGATCACACCCAATACAAACCTACAGTACAGTGAATACTTACAAGTACAAGTGTGTTACACAGGCTGTACCTCTTTGGGAGAATAAAAGGGATGTCTGCTTCCCCCCATGCCTGGATGTGGGATGCCCTGCACTGGTGGTAGGCTCAAAATAAGGGAATTTTTCCCCTGCTGTTCATTCACTTTACCATCGGCCCCTTCGCCAGGAGATCCAGCTCTGGCAGCAGACCTTGGGGGCTGGAGGAGTGTGTATACATTCTCTGTGGCTGTCCTAAGAATGGAGGGCAATTAAAGAAATTAGTCTGCATACAGTATTTGCCACATAGTCTGCTGATATTTATGTAGATATAGAGGACAAGGCCGTAGTTTGCTGTAGTCTTAAGTGTAACAATCTTTGACACAAGGCAGAGTTGAAGTATAATAATATCATAATTCTTGCAGAAATCATCTATCTTGCTATCATAATGTGTATTTGACATGCGACGTGCTAATTTCTAATCACTGGGCTGAATTGTGACCACACAGGATCCAGTATCTGCGGCACCGGCTGTCATCTACATCTGTGTACACACTGGTTTCAGCCTGTCTGCACTTTGGCAGCTATCAGCCATTTCTCATATCAACAGAGAAATGGAAGAGATTTAGAGCGTTGTTTGTCAGAGTATTTACGCAGTTCTGTAATGCTCAGTGTCCTTATAAGGAGAAACCATGAACAAAAGAGGCAACTAGTAGAAAGAGCCCTGTAATATCTTGTAGATGTAGAATAAAATGTGGGAGAAAATGGATCAACCCTTTGCGACATGGTGTACAGGCATGGCAGTGTACATCACACTGCCATGATGTGTGTTCAAGGCCATACCTTTCTCAACAGTAATTGGCTGCACAGCAGTACCAGTATCTATGTAGTGTGTGTGTGTGTGTGTGTGTGTGTGTGTGTGTGTGTGGTGGGGGGGGTGAATACACACAAACCCTGTGGGTGCTGTGGCAACAGTGCGACACTCTTCTTCATAAACCTCGCCGCCAGACTCTGGCCCCTGATTGGACAGAGCTGGATTGCGGTTCTTACGGAAACCAAAGATGGCCAGCATATTGCGCCTCTTCTTTCTCCTCAGAGAGTGGGCTTTGTGCAGAGAGGACAGCTGACTGAAAAAGGTGAGAGGTAGAATACCAGGCATTGTATGAGTCATCGCTATTGTTGTAAGATTAGGCATTTATCACGACCTGTATTTTTTTTTTTATTCACTGCCATTCAAGCACAGTGTTTCTCCACCCCTCTGCTGCCTAGCAATTTGAGCGTTGCTAGGCTACGTCTCTTGGCACACAATGATTTAACTAGAGTGCATTTATTTGAAATAAGATTAACTATAAATGTAATAATATTAAAAGCTTCTACTTAAGCAGATGACCTGCAGTGTGGTGTGTGGAAGGGAACAGCATTATTCTGATAGGCTGTGGCAGTCAGTGGCAACGAGGCCACTCATTGCAACTATTTCTGAATTTAGCTCACCCAAAGTGACAGGCTCACCCAAATTATGGGTCTATACGGAAAGTTCTGTAAGCTACGATACACAGCTGACATGGTTTTAACTGAAGTAAAGGAGGAAATAAAATAGCAAAGGGGACTCTTACCTATCAGGGAGGACTCTTTTAGTGTAGAAATCTGGGAGTCCATCATCAAGAGGACTTATTCCTCCATTTTCACTGCAATGCTGTGGACACACACACACACACACACACACACACACACACATTTAGTGTACTTTTACTCAAGTCTTTTTGGAGAGGTCAGTTTACTCGCACTGGGTTTCATTTGCAAATGTTCTATATGCAATATTACAATTGGATTACTCTGGCTTTGGAGAGATGAGATAACCCAATTGGAATGATCCACTTTGTATAGATTACCCCTGATGAAGGCAAGTATCATTCTGAAAAATAGAACAGCATGGTGCCCCTGCTGAACATTAGGAAATGGGAGATGGGAATTATCCACGAGTGGATGGACAGACAGACAGACAGACAGACAGACAGACAGATAGATAGATAGATAGATAGATAGATAGATAGATAGATAGATAGATAGATAGATAGATCATCTGTTTCTATACAAGCAATTATTTTCTTGTATAATTTACAGGCTAATATATCTCTGCTTTAAGAGAGATATATTTTATCTCTGCTTTAAGAAAACTTAAACTGTAGGGTGTCATCTGAGTATCAAATATTAATAAGTGACAATGGTTACACACAAGATCACACAAAGTGTCAGGGTATTATTTATGTATGTTACCGTGTCAGCAGGCACGTGCCCTCCTCTGTGCCTCCGCGGAGGCCTTGGTCGAACCCGAGTCACATGATGGAGAGGTACACCCTGTGTAGGCAACTCTGACAGACCCTCCCAGGATGCAGAGCGGGAGAGGGGTGAGGAGAATGATGGCACAGAGGGGGGTGGGGAGGAGCTGGAGTCATCACACAGGCCTGACAGCAAAAAGAGATGAAAAGATTAAAGGATGTGTGTGAGAGAGAAGGGAAAAAAAGATAAATTGACAAGGTGCAGTCGAGGAGATAGGACTCACCGGGAGCCATCATCTCTGCTTCAAAGACGCGTAACTTCAAATTTAAAACATTTGGCAACTGCTCTAAAACATATTGACGTAGGACTTGGCTCAGGTCAGTTTAAACCAGCCATTAATAGACTTCTCAGATGAAGAGAGGGAGAGAGAGGGGAGAGGAAAAAAGACCCCGCAGAAAACACACTAATGGAGTTTTAAAAGGGGATGGGGTAAGAGCTAGTCAGGAAAGAGGGAAGAGAAAACGATAAGAGGGAATAGTACTCACTCAGCCGGGTGGAGACTGGTCGTATTCGCCTCATTCGAGAGCTGCGCTTCTTAATGGCTATCGTGTCCTGGAAGAGAAAGGGGAAATATAGAGATGCTCAGCAATAGTAAGAGAAGCAGGCACACAAGCATACATACAGTCAGGAACAAGCACACACAGACACACAAAAACACAACACATACGTATGTCAGCACTCACTATGCTGGTGCCCAGCTCCTCGTCGGTGATGTCCAGAGAGTCTCTGTGTCTGTGTGACCTCCAACCTGTCCCGCCTTCACACGTCCCCTCCCAGCGCTTCACATGGGACACCTGCCGGGTCTGAGGCAGAGAGTACTGTCAGAGAGGAATTCCCCTTTAAGTGCATTTGGCATGCACTCATTCACTCGATCCGTCTCTCTTTCACACACACACACACACACACACACACACAATTTACAATAATCACATTTACAATAATTGCTCTATATTTACAAGGGTCTTATGGGTGGCATAGAGCTCCTGCAAGAGTTGGTCCACGATGGAATTGGTGAGATAGGAGACGACTGACAGTTTCACTTCTCTGGGGAAGAAGAGTTAGAGAGGAGAGAGAGAGAGAGAGAGAGAGAGAGGGCGAGAGTTTGGTGAAAATGAGAGCAAATCGATACCCTACTTATCAAATTCAGACTCATTACTGCATCCGCCTCCACTGCTCTCTCCCCATCCCCTCTATCCATCCCTCTCTTACTCCAAGGCTCGGTGAATGTCTTGCGCTGCTCTTTCCATCAGGGCTGTGCGAATGGCGGAGCGAGGGATGGACACGCGCTCTGAGACGGACGAGAGCGGAGGACTCAGTCTCTCTGCTGCCGAGGAGGATAAGGGACACAGCTCACGACAGAGAGACACCATGGAGTCAACAATGACCTGCAAAGAAAACACTGATTAGTAACCCCACCATATGTTATATTACTCTTTTGGTCAGAATGGGAGGTGTTAAAAATACCTGGAGCTCCTTATCTGCAGCTTTGGCCAGTTCCCCAGCCAGAGAATCCAGTCTCTGTCTTACTGGTCCATCCACAGACAGAACATGAGCCAGCTCACACAGTGATGGGTAGAGCTTGGAGTAACGGAGAGAAGATATAACTTCATTACTCATCTGTCGCACACATTGCAACGACATTCATCTTGCAAAAAACACATTTCACATCACTCACAGCGCGGGAGTTCCTGGCCTCTTTTAGCACTTGTTTAGCAGCTTGAATCTCCTCCATTTCTCCCACTCCTCGTAGCATACACACCTGCTGCTGGACACGCACGCAGAGGCGCTCCATCACCTTGGAAACAGACAAGCAATGGAGTGTTACAAATGCACACACACACGCACATCAACATAAACTCACAAGGTACATGCAGGTGAGCACACACACACACACACACAAATGCACACACATGCACACTACCTGTTCGGCAGTGCTAGTGACCAGGCCTTGGTGAAGCCGTAGAGCCTGTCTCTGAGAGAAGCGCTGGGTCTGGTTGTTCCTTAGCAGGGCACGTTGGATCTGGGGACCAGAAAGGCGCGGTAGAGGCGCTGTCATTCACTGTCATCCACACTATCATGAATATACTGATGGCCACAAAAACACGACAAGGGGAGATGAAAGAGAGGGAGGTAATGATGCTACTGGCAGATTGTTGCAGAGGAAACAGAGTGCAATGAGGTATAGTAGAAGGGTGCAGAGGCTGAGAGGCAGATGAGAGGAGGCTAAAGGCATGAGGGAAAAGTCAACCCAAAATCAGCTCACATCTTACATTTCTGGTCATTACTTCATTAGTTGAATCAGATAGTGCCGCTATTCTGTATAGAACTGTATTGATCTCTCCAGAAGCAGGGTTTTAGAGTTAAAAAGAGTTGTTTCATGATGTAAGTAGAGGGCCCCACATAAGGGTCTCACGGGGCACCAGATCTGCTCTCTCTCATTTCTAAAATCGACGGTTTCTCCGCCTGGCATCTGAAACCTCTCAAGGTCTGCTCAAATCCTTTAGAACCAGGGTTCAAATGCAAGGGGTAGAACTAAAACTTGGGTTTTGAAAGCCTTGGATGGCCCCAAAGCAAGGTCTTATATCACAAACCAGAATGATTTCTTCAAATCCGCTCAGAATTTTTCTGTATCTGCTGAATTGAATTTTTAATAATGGGTTGATTTTTGTTTTGACAATGGGTTGGTCTCCGATGCCAACCTTGGTCAATGCCTGCTCTGTCCTCTCGGGGGCGCTGCGATATGCCTGGCTGATGTCGCTGAGGGGTAGGGGCATGTACTGCAAGGTGAAATTACTGAGAGGAAAGAGTAGAAGAGGAAGGAAAAACAGAGGAAAGAGTACTGTTGCAGAGACAGTAATGGACTAAAAAGAGAAAATTAAGTGGGTTACAGATTCAAGGGTTAGTTAAGGTTAATATCCCTGCTGGACAGAGCTTGTACCAAAATATCCCTCCCATGCCCTGCAATGAGTGAGTAATACTTTGATCTTTGCAACCATGTCATCCTTAGCCTAAAGGTAAGCCTGGACTATTTAAGATAGCAAAGTGGAAAGCAACAATTTGCTTGGTTCAGGTTAAAAATTTCAATCTGGTTAAACGTTCTAAAATATAAGGAAGTTATACAACAGTTTCCCAAAGATATTACCTTTATTACAGCAGCTATACAGGGTACCGTCTTATTTGTTGCCTATATTCTGGTGTACATACACAAATTGAAGGTTTATGTTTACAGTGTTTTAATTCTCTTACTGTTCAAGTGCACGGGCCACATCTAGAAATCCTGTTGCGGAGGTGTTGTTGCGATCCCATGTCACACTCCTGCAGGGCAAAGTCGTGAGTTGCACTGAAGCCAAACCTCCATGTCAGAACACAACTTACACTGCAAAAACAAGACATCCATTCTCTTCCCTTCTTTCTGCCTCCCTCCCTTTAGTTCTTCCTCCATCCTCTCTGTGACAAGTATTTCTCTCTCCTCACGGCTTCACCCATAGATACCCAGCATGTCTATTAGCACCACTTCTGTCTCGCTAGCTTTACCTGAGCGTGGTGTTGATTTGCAGCGCTTTGCTCAGCATCTTCGCTCCAATGTCGTCCATGTTGTTCCCACTGAGGTCCACTTTTCTCAGACAGGTATTGCTGCCTAGAGCGTTGACCAGCACTGTGCCCCGAGAGCGCAGCCGCGAATCTGTCAGGGACAAAGACTGCAGGACCTGGGGGAGGGAGAAGGGAAACACACAAGGGAGAGGGGGGTGGGGGGATACGAAGGATAGGTGAGGTTGAGGAAAACAGGAATACATGATCATGGCACCATGTGTCATAGCTGTGTAAAAAGAATGAATCATTTGTGGTGTACAATATGTCATATCTCTCAATAAAAGAGCAAGGGACTATAGGACAAACTGTAGAGGGGAAGGGCATGGTGCTGTGACTGAGTTTTATAGTGAGAGCATCAGCTTACATGTACATATGAATTATTTACAATATGTGTGTAGTTATATAGATATTGGATGCAAGGCCTATAAAAAGCATTTGAACAGTAATAATTAAAGGTATACAGGCATGGCTGGGGTGAGCTATAACTCCTCCTCCAGTATCACCCCTTTCAAATTTCTAAATTTCTAAACCTTCTAAGCCGCATCCTTTTTTGATTGGTAGAAATCAGCTGTCACTGCTACCCTGCCTTGTAAACCAATGATTTACTCGGGAGGCGTATTTGAAAATGTTATTGTCTGTGAAGTCAGTAGAGGGCAGCTTTAAATCAACACAAACATGATGTAGCCAGAAATCCAGGTTATCAACTGCAAGTTTAAGTACTCAAATCAGTTGTTACTGTAACTAATAACTAACTAATGTAATTAGTTATTACAATTCTTTCACTTGACATCATCAAATACTTCTTGGAGTAAATGAATGTGGAACGACCTACCTTGATATCACAATACAGTACCTAATCCAAAGGTAACACAGAAAATCCCTTCATGACGGGGTGAAATTCAAACTTGAGGTGTCTTCGTGACTGATCCAATTTTTCATTTGCATGGTTTTGCTATGGGGTTTCAAACCAGTGCCAGCATATCTTTACATTTGCATCATACAGTATGTTTTCACGAGTGCCGACTCTGCATTATCACTCACACATTCCTCTTCCTGTATGAGTTGAACAAGCTTCTGTAGGACCTCATCCAGAACCCTGTAGATACAAAGCCATGGAGGGAAAGGGAGGGAGACGGCATGAGTTGGCACAAGTTATTTCCTGCTGCTATTATGCTGCCTGCCGGAGGAACGACAGGCGCTTCGGAAAATGGTAGGGGGGGGAAAGTCATGCACGCAAGCACAAACAAGTACATTCAAGCTGGCACATAAAGTACACACGCACATACACACACACACACACACACACAAAGAAACACTGCAGTAAAGCGAGAGACAGAGCGTCAGCAGCACCTGTTCTTGATGTTGAAGTTTTTGCCCAGATGGAGGTGTTTGAGGGAGGGATGTCTGGAGAGGGCTGGTAATACTGAGAGCAGGTCAGCATCAAGACCTGTAAACACACACACACACATACAGAGCTCAACATTGTGTGATGATTAACCACCTGCACAAACCTCACTTGCCCAAAGACAAAAAGTCAAGGTCATTTCTGCTTCAAACAGCGATGTGTTGCAGAGTACCAACCTACCGTTGTCTGAGATGTCCAGAGTGGCAATAGAGGAGACTCTGGGGAATAGCTCCTGGATTACAGCAGCTCCTGCAGACCTAAGCTGGGGTGAGGGAGAGAGATAGATAGATAGATAGACAGAGAGAGAGAGAGAGAGAGAGAGAGAGAGAGATGTTTGAAAAGGGGAAAAAAAGGCATGCTCACATATAATGCGTTTTACGTGTGTATCAGTACCATTTTAGGTAAATGTGAACTGACAAGCCATTAAGTGTGTCAGACGGCCATGTCGGGAAACAGATAAACTCCTACCTCACAGCCACTGATGTCAAGGTGTAGGTCATTGATGTGAGGATTAGAGGTTAACCCTGTCAGGAGAGCCCTACAGAGACAGAAAGAACAAGACTGACTGACAAGAGGAAAGACGTAGGAGTAGTAGCAGGAAGTAGCGAGGATCTTGTTGATTCAGCATCTACTGGGTGTAGTCTGCTTCCATTCTGGAGGAGGATGGATCAAAAAATAAAGGGATTTAGAGAAAGAAGGGGAGCAGGTATGGAGAGTACCTCAGAACGTCGGGAGGCAGTTTCATAGAGGCCAGGCTGACATGGGCGAGGCTGAAGGCTGAACTGAAGAACTGACGGAACAACGGCAGCATATCCTTCCCCTTTCTGAAAAAATGGACATAAAGGTAGAGAGATGACACTGACAGAGAGAGGACGAGGCTATAGCCACACAGAAGAGGAGAGGTTACATTGTTGACATGCTGAGTAAATATGAGTGCAGGACTGAGTGCAGAGTACTGACATAGAATGAGAAATAGAGTGGAAATTGCTTCGGTGAAAGAGGGGGAGCTGGTGGGGTCAAATGATAGATAGCTCCGCTTAAACATTCATGAGTCTTATCTATGCAGACAGCTCTGCGAGTTCTCGTTTTAAACGGCATTAGACACACCCACAGAGAGGAAACACAATGTTCCAGTGATTCCCACAAAGCTCATTTCTGATTTCCCATTAAAGGAGAGATGAAGATAATGACAAATAAAAAAGAGGGAGAGCGAGAGAAAGTGGGAGAAAGGAGAGATGAAACCTATAATGTGAGACAAAAAGGAAATCCGCTGTGTGACTAGTTTGTTGCTCTACTGAAGTGTGTTTCTGTCAAATCTCACTAAAGGAAAAGGCAATCTTAAAGATATGACTAACCTGTGAGAGAAGGAATTTTTGGAGAGATTCAAAAAGGAGAGATCAGCACAACACCCCCTCAGAAGAGCCCCAAATAGCTGCATAAGAAAGAGGTTGGAAATAGTTATGCTGGGCCGAGGATTTTAGAGAGAGAGAATTTGTTTTTAACATTGCAAATAAACGTTGCAATAAACATTGCAAATTGCTTATCTAAGCTATTAACCGCTTACTGAGTCCACAGAACAATCTGTGCCAGACAGATCCAAATGGACCAGGCAGTTGGGCTGCGACAAGAAGAGATACAAGTTCTGCAGACAGAGATATAGAGAGGCATCAAACTAAGCTGAAAAATGGCTACATAAATGGAGCATTGTGTGTAATATTTCCAGACAGGCTGACCGAGGCATCCTCCCCAGAGAGGACCCCTGGGTTCTTGCTCAGGTCCAGGTGCAGAAGGGAGTTGGAGTACTCATCACTGGAGCACAGAGCCTGAGAGAGAGACACCACTCCTAAGACAGAGAGAGGGAGACAGAGAGAGGGACAGCAAGACAGGCAAGATGAACAGACGATAGAAGCTAGAGAAGCAAGAGAGCGAGAACGAGGGAGAGACATGTGAGTGGTACGACTAATAAAAGACAGAGAACGCTCTCAAAACATTTTGTGTCCCTGCATTATTCATACAGATCTGCAGCCGGCAGCAGTGGAGGTAATGTGAACCAGTGCGGGCTTTCTGACTATTTCAATAAGATGAGACAGTCAGAGGGGGGAGGCTGTCTGCAGGGCAGGATGACTGGCAGTAGACAACATCACACATCATTATGCTGTTGTAGCAGGACATGAAACAAAGCTGTTTGGGGGGTATTGGGGTTTATATCCCCTAACCTATTGCGTAACCCAAACTTTGAGAGCTGGTGAATTGGCTTTATAAAAGCATCTGTAGGTGTTAATGAACTGATTTCCATCTGACTGTCCGTCCCTGGTGAGTTACTGTCTTGCATTAATAACAGAGTAGACATCTTGCGTGGGGGAAATAATAAGGTGAGGCTTCCTTGACATCAAAGGACAGTAGGAAGGGAACGCAAGGAAAGGAACCGAGAGAGGGAAGCATACAAACCTTTGGAGGAGAGCGAGGTCTTGGAGAGGTTGAGGAGACGCAGTCCTTTGCTGAGGCGACACACCTGCTGGATTAAGTTGGACACACCTGCGCCATGCATACAACAGATATGAAGAAAAAAATAAAGTGGAAGAGGAATGCCCATTTAATATCTTGGTCAAAATCACCACCATCACCTACATCAGTGTTCCCAACCCGTTTTCTTCCAGGAACCCCAACTACTCTACAAAACAGGCAGGGCCCTATAGTATGTATGCCTTTCAGACACACATTTCGTGTAAAAGTCAGTGAAAGTAGGGTTTGCTGACATTTTTCATTGGGTATTTTACTAGACAGACTTCTAATTTTGCCCTGAGTTTGCCCTCCCAGGTTGGGAACCACTGAACTAGACAACCATGAGCAGTTGATGGTTCATGATACCTTGGTTGTCAAGTGAGTTGTGGGCCAGGTTGAGCGAGTGGATGACAGAAGCAGGGTTCTCTGACAGAGCAACTGACATCTTCTGTGGGAAGTCTCTGTAAGATGGGTCCACAGATATATACAAACATACGTTGCATATACAGACAAACATGTAGGCAAACAGAGTTTATAGAATAGTAAATGAATGGGAAGTAAATGAGAGGTGATGGAAAAAGGAAAGCTCACGATTTTAGCCCGGCGTTCTCCAGAGTGATCTCCTCCAGACTGGAAGATTTACTGAGCGTATGCAGGACCTGCTCCGTGACCTCTGACCCCTAAGGCAAAAGAAACATTCACCTGTTTGTGGTTGGCACACATTCTATTTAAAACCTCTGCCCATTGCTCAACTGGAGCACAGCGAGACACAGCACAGTGATTTACAGTATACTTACTATCCGCAGGTCTTTGCAGTATAGTTTAGTGAACCAAGTGTTGTACGCCATTGAAGCAACAATCACCGCCAAATCCCTGGAAAAGATAAAAATAAGGCAAATGCTGCAGCTAGACTTATCTGGGCTGAGGTATCAGGCTGGGACGTGATATATTTTGATCGCTCTGGCTCTGCCGCTCTCCTTCTCCCTCACCTGCTCTCCAGGTGGCTGAAGTCCAGCAGATTAAACTCCCGGTTGTCCTGGGAGTGATAGATGGTGTCCACATCCTAGAAGCAAGATTACCCATGAGTCTAGTTGCTACAGTATATGACCCCCAATTTTGTGTACAGTTGTGCACATATAACACTCAAAACCACTCACATCAACACAGGCACAGTCCCATAGCTCTTACCCACTGCACTTCCTCCTTGCAGCTGATACCATTATAGTCACACAGAGCAGCGTAGGTCTCTGAGAAGCCTCCTGAGACATACAGGCGGGAGGAAAAACACGAGAGAGAAAGATGAATTTTAGATGATGCGAACAGCTGCTTCCTTCAGCAATTGGGAGGGAAAGGGAGAAAATACACACATAAAAAAAATGTGTCCAAATAATCCATCTTTTATTTGTGTGACAGAACAATTTAACAAGAACATCTGCGAAACCATTTATGTGTGCCAACCTACTTCCTATCGAGTCTGCCAAGTAGCAGTGTGCATGTGCCTATGTGTGCATGTGCGTGTCTGTGTGTCTGCGTGCGTGTGTGTGTGTGCATGTGCGCGTGCTCATATCAGTGCTCATGCATGTGCAGGTGAATGTTGACTGCATATGCATGAGTGCGAAATCCAACTGTAATGCCTCCTTTACCACAGGCCCTCTGGGTTTCCACGGAGGTCTCAGAGCTGGGGGAGTACTTCCTGCTGCCCTCTGAAAGGTCACTGTCTGAATGACAGATGGAAGGGCTGCAAGAATGAAAGAAAAACACAGGGAAGTATAAGCCATAAGAAAGAATCATTTATCTATTGGTAATTGAGCAAATAGGTCATTCTTCTTTAGATTGGACAAGCATCTTCCACTAAAGAGATATGGGATGTTTTGTAATGTAATTGACTTTATTGTGAAACACTTACGCAAAAACAGAGTTGTTGAATATCCGAGACAGGGCAATGTTAACATGGCTGATCACGTGATTGAGGTGTTCACGTGACTGAAACCTCAGGGAGTAGGTGGACTTGTCAGTGTCAATGATAACCTGCAGAGAAATTAAGTATTACATTCGGTAAAACTGGAACTCTAGGCAATTTTCCATGATTTATCTTGTTTTACATTATATTCAACAGGAGAAGACAGAAACCTAATCAGAAAGCATTCAGTCTCGCCATGGCTGTTTTCATAATTAAAATGTTAACAGCTTTAATGCTTTCGCTCATTCCTTGAAGGCCAAGGTGATGTAACCACACCATTATACAATTGTTGAGACAATCAATTGTAACAAGAAAGTGCAGAGCGTACAGATTTCAATATTATTGTTAAAATTCACCTGGTGTTCTGGGTGGGAATTCAAGGCTCGAATCTCCAAGAAGTTGAACGTGGTCTCTACCTGTAGTCAAAGATACAATGAACACATTTTTAGGTCATATATAAAGACGTTAGTGGGCATAAAAGAAAGAGACTGAGAGGGGTACCTTAGTTGGAGCCTTCGGCGCCAGGAAATAGAGCCGCCATGTTGTGAGGACCTGAGAAAGGGAAAAAAGCAAATTTAATTAAGACTGAGCAAAAGTTCACAGCACACTCACTTTCCCCATGGGGAACAAATGCATTTATGAGTTACCATGGTAATGTTGAGAGTGAAACCAGAAGTCCTCTCTACATTCATCTATTGATCCAGCTAAAAGCGCTCCATGTCAGACATGGAGCGCTTTTAGCTAATGTTAATCTATGTCCAGTAGATTAATACAGGCAGTCTAATAAATGACATGTCGACATTTTCTAATCACATTCTCCAAATAAGTGATGTATTTTTGTTATCATTACATATGGTTCTCTCATTTTCTTGACCTAAAGTACTTTTCACACACACACACACACACACACACACACACACACACACACACACACTATTTATTTCAGGAGGGGCAGCACATAGTGTCAGCAAACTTAGAAATGACCCATCATGCATCTGTCTTCCATTATTACTTTAGTATCCATTGTAAAAGTGACTACACATGAAAATGGCTCAACCAAAGCCATATATCTAATTTTAGACACACAGTATGGCTTGGGGCTCAGTGGCCACCACTGTCGAGTGATTCAACATTATCTCTCCAGACCTGTAATACAAGAACTAGAATGATCTAGAATGTTTCAGCTCGCACATTAGAACTGAAAACAAAAAAACAAAAAGTCCTCCTGTCCCTATAGCATGTGTGCCAGTATGTGGTTGTGTTATTATGTCAGTTGTTCATATGTCTCTGTACCAGTGCCACCAAGACAAATCCATTCACAAGTGATTTGGATTGTGATTCAGATTGCACGCCTAATCGTTCATGGATTAAAATATCCCCTGACCCAACTGAATCGTGTCCTGGAGACATGACACCCAAGAACAATAATCCAGTTCAGGTCCGGTTTCACACAGCCTCACCTCCTCAGTAACTGTTTGGAGCTGCATTGGCTTATGCTAAGGAGAAACTGCAGCACATCAAACAGTCTGCACAGAGGGTCATCGCCTGCAAGCTGCCAACCATTCACGACACAGTGCAACTTGAGGGCGGAGAAGCATGGCATTTATTTCAAAATCTACCCGTTGGTAAATGATTGGTAAATGTTAAATGACATCAACATGCACCTGGACAATCCCTTCATACATTTGGGGGCTATAAAGCTAAAAAGCTTCACACTAACACCCAACCTACCCGTGTCTTGTTTCTAAATTGAAACATTTCTGTGTCTGTATACATCTATTATCAGAATGGTACATTTTCTGTCAAAGTACATACAAATGTCAGATAAATTTGATTCTGTTCCCAATTCTTGATCATTTTTGCAAACATCACTTGAACATCCACCAGACAAACAAAGAGTAACTCAATGGCTCTCGACCTGTCCCTGAGCACTGCCCTCTGCTCTGTTTCTCCTCCTCTTCTGCTCCGTCGCTCCCAATCATTTGCTCCATTCTCTCTGATGCCCCTTCCAAAACACTCCCTGTGGATTCCCCCACCCCCCTCTCTTTCTCCCCCCAATGAAAAGCAGTAATTAAATTATGGCACTCCTACTCCTGTTGTATTTGTAGTAGAGAGAGGAGCTTCGCACATTCTGACAGCCTTCACACCCACACAATAAGGGAGGTGTCTGAAATGTAGACACTCTGTGTGTGTGTGTGTGTGTGTGAGAGAGAGAGACAGAGAGAGAGAGACAGAGAGAGAGAGAGAGAGAGAGAGAGAGAATGGGTTCTGCATTTCACTTCAAAGACTATCTGAAGGAGTTGATTAAAAAGACCAGATTGCATTACATTAAGGTGATGAGTTGGGGCAATCGAGGCAGAGTGTGTATGAGTAACACAATTAAATCATCAATAAATACAAGTAAATCACTCTGATGGAGCAGGAGAGAGAGGGAGAGACTGCGCCCGAGAGAGAAGGCCTTACCAAAGTCTTCCACATCAAAGGGAGGCCACACATCATGCCTATTGTGGCATATAATTATGCATGAGTGTGGTTATGGGACAGATATTCTGGTCCTCTCTCGTTTGATTGTTTAGGGGGGGTGAGGCCTCCGTTAGAAATCAACAAGGTAACTTCACATCACCCGGTTAGTGCAGCTACAGAGACAGAGCACTACTTCGTTATCATTGATCATGACCTTAAACAGGCATCGACCTGTCAAAGCCCTTATGTCCACCCTGATTTTGACCTTTTGGTGAAATTTTTCCAAAACCCTAACATCCTGTGTCTGATCAAATTACAGTCTTTTCTTCTATCTTATATGGGAACAGCAGGAGTAAGAATTCTAGCTTCCCAGTTCAGCCTCCACGAAGAAGCAATAAATGAGACAGGGTTTGGACAGAGATGATTGCAAAGATGTTCCTGGCAGACAGACATATCAAAGTCTCTGAATATCAAAGGGCGTACATGCGAAAACTCGTAACCGCCCATCCTCACCACATGATGAATCATTACAGCATCCATCGAGCGAAAGCACTGCTCTGCCAAGGAAAAGTCTGCTCAGCGGGGGGTGAAAGCTCATTGGCTCATCAGGGAATTGCAGGAGGGGCAATGGGAGTTACCAGCCTGTAGGGACTATGAAACCACTACACTGGCTGCACTGCAGATGGATAGAGAATTGTCATAGAGCCTCGATCTTGCTGATGCAAACATGTGATGTAGTTGCTTTACTTTGAAGAAAACTGAATCAATAAAGCATATTCTGTATGTTACCCGGGTGGGATGAGCTGTGTGTGTCTACTCTGAGCATGCGTGAGGTCTGTGCTTGCATCTCGAATGTTATGATACGGGCATACGTCCAAGTTTGGATCCATAGTTAAAATAACTCATTGGCCCAGATTCTGTCCAGATAGCTGGCAGGACTTTAGTCCCTCAAATAGAGATTTCATACCTCTGACCCATATTCTCTGATGAAAGCACCCCAGAATCAAAGGATGTGCACTGCTCAGCCCCCCACTGCCTCCACAGTAGGGATCACAGAAACCAAGGCTCAGAGGAATCCACACCCGCTCCCACCGACACTCTGTATCCTATATTAATCTCTCAGAGAGTCGCAGAAAAGGGGCAGCAGTTCTAATGCAGCCAGTAAGTGACCGCAGAATTAAAAGACATCCACTCTCACTGTTATATCACGGAGCACTTAAGCCCTGCCATCCTGCTTCTGCCTCTACTGTCATTATGGAATATCCCGTAACTGTCACAGAGATCTATTGACCAAGTGGAAGATAGTATCGGTGCCCGAACCCAGTGAATACTTACCAATATTCTGTCCTCTGTTTTGCCATTCTTGGTGTCAAGCTTGATGCCACGAACAAACTTGATTGATGACTTATCAATAATCTTCCTGATACTTTCTGTGGATGAAAACCATAACATATATATAATGTTAGAAAAGCACAAACATATACATTAAACACTCCTTCCCCTTTTCTCACTGTCTCAGTCGTTGAGTTCAGAGATGAGGTGACCATATAAATCAACAAAGCTCAAATCAAAACTGGGCAATAAACAAGCTTGACCTTTGGGTGGACAGGCCTTTATCCACCCAGTCATCTGCTTACTGAGGGTAATGCCAGGCATGTCATTTGAACAGACTTGTTGTGGCATTTCGGAGAGGGAAACAATCCAGTGTTCTCTGAATCTGTATACAGCCTGACACTTCTTTTAAACACAAAATGATAAAAAATAAAAATAAAAAAAAGGACTGAACACTGGAGCAGCCTGGAGTGTCCTGACAGTCTTCTATAGTATAGAAGATACATTGTAAGTTTTGCTCCAAGCCACAGCAGTCTCTGGAGGCGAGTCGGGATGACATGAAAAGGGAGAGAAAGTTGCATTCTGGCTTTATATTGATTACCTCATTGGCAAAGTGGGATGTCTTTGTGTGCACTGTAAACTAATTTCTTCCTTGGAAATCAAACCAACAATATGATATGCACCAAAAATATGACAGCCATTCTGTGCTCTGTAATCTTCTGTAATCTTCTTCTGCTCAGATAGCCACACCACAATGCTATTTCCAAACTATTCTAACTTGTGGTGTGACCCAAATGGTTAACAATATGCATACTGAAATCAAGTTGGAGTCATTGCTCCCTTACAAGCAAAATATGAGCGTGACATGTCCGTGCATCAGTGTCTGTGATTCACTGAGAGGCATTCCTGTGAAATAGCATGCCTGTCAGTGGTGTGCCCCCTGACATGTGTAGATAACCTGCCCGAGCCTGAGGAAATCCCTCGTTGACAGATTATAGCATGGACACACCGTCACAGAGACATAGCTGGCAGGTATGACATGGTTCCACCATTCAAATACCCTGGATATACACCACTGCAACTGATGAGTGTATAAATTAATAAATGATGGTGGAGTCAGGCACTGTACATGATACAGTGAGGGAATGCAGTGGACGGTAAACCCACTCAGTTTACCCAGCTTTTCAGGCTGACATAAATCTTTATGAGATAAAGTTGTAAAGCAAATCATAGCAAGTAGTATCAAACTACGTAATATTAGGATTATTAACATGAACAAAAGCATAAATGAATGGTTTTCTGATATAACTGCTTTTTATTTATATTGGTGCCTGTTTGCCATATGATGATCACCAACGGTAGGTCATGGTTTACCCGTTATTTTCCTGTACACCACTGGATACAGTAGTCTATGAGTAGTCTATGAGAGTTGCGTAAAAGGGTGGTGGTGATAAAGATGATGGCAATGACAAAGATTGAACTGACAATGATGATAAAAATCTTAGTCTATCCAGAGATGAGATAATGGACTAAATAGATCTCGTTCAGATGACCTTGTGCAAGCTACTACTGACTGACTACTGTCAGTCGGTGAAGGCAGGGCAGGGGGAGGTGCTGAGCCTGGCAGGTGACTGAATTGAGAGGCAGGGATTCCACTGGATTAATCATCACAGTGTGCTTAATAGAGCCATTAGGAGTAATTAACACAGCAGAGAGTCCCTGCTACCAGGAACATGTGTGGAGTCAGTGTGTGTGCGTGTGAGTGTGAGTGCGTGTGTGTGCGCGTGTTCCTGTTTCAGAAAGGAATAAATGCTGGTGAACTATTGGATTTCATGTTCATGCATTTTGGCATTTTGGCAAGAGATGGTCAACATCTGTCTGTATCTGTCTGTCTCTCTCGCTCTCTCTTTCACACACACACACACACACACATACACACACACACACACACACATGCACACGCACGCGCTAGCTGGTTACACTGCAGACAAACAAAATATAATTCTCAATGGCTCGCGCTCAATGAAATAAAAATCATATTCGCCAAATAACACATGCTAATGTAAATGCAGAACACACCCTCAACGTAGCTGAGGATATACCGCTGAGAAGACCCACGAGTACACGCGATTATTTTCACAACGCCCCTTTTCCTCTATGGCCTAAGGCTAGGGTTTTTATTACCTGATCCTCCCCGTG
This sequence comes from Hoplostethus atlanticus, assembly GCA_034670405.1. NCBI lineage: Eukaryota > Metazoa > Chordata > Actinopteri > Trachichthyiformes > Trachichthyidae > Hoplostethus > Hoplostethus atlanticus. The sequence goes on along the minus strand of JAXDDX010000028.1, from coordinate 84,917 downwards.
GGGCATATTTAAAAAAGGGTATGTGTTTTTTTTTACCCCCACAAAGACTCTAAATAATTCAACCGCTGATAACTACATTCAGTTAAGAATTCACCCCAGAAAGCTTTAGGACAAAATGTAAGGTGTTGCTTATGATAATCATCCAATGCGTCTTGTTCAGTCGCATCCTCCGCTAGACGCGCGGGGGAAAAGCATCCAGAGCTTGGTTGCAACACATGATGAGAGCGATCACGGTGAGACTAAAAGAAGATAAGGAAAAATAAACTGCTGTCTTTACCCACCTGTAATATCCTTGCTTACACTGACGAAAGAAGAGGCAGTGGTCTCTTTCGAAGCCATGTCTGTTGTTCTATCACCGCCCCCCCCTTTCTTGCTCTCTCTCAGTAACGAGCAGAAAGGATGATGGTCTCTCTTCCATGCATTCCAGCGGAGCATCCGACTGCCCGACTCGCTTCCTGGAAGAAACAGTATAGATGTGGGGGGCTGTGGGAGCGAGGTGGAGAGGGGGAGGAAAGCAGGAGGAGGAGGCAAGGAGAGGGGAGGGGAGACTGGAAGATCATTGAGGTCTAATGAGGTGGCAGCGGTTACCTGTGAAAGCGCAGATGCATGCAAGCAAGTAATGTAGCAAAACTGTAGGGATGTAGTGCTCAGTTTACCTTTCTAGGCACATAACATTTCTACACATTCATTCACAATATACAGACTAGGTTGTGTGAGGATAGTGTCTTTTAGTGGGAGGAGGGAAGCATAAATTCTTGTTTTGTTTTCTGAAAATATAACAGATTTGTGTTTGCTTTATGATGATCATGGACTAGAGGTCATAGTTTACCCACCTTTGTATTTACCACTACATCTCTGGTTGTAACCGGCTAGATTAGATTACATGAAAATTGATTTAATGAAATTTGGGCCGTTGCAGCAGCAAATAAAAGTAGGAAAGAAAAAAACAAAAGTAGGATAGAAGAGAGCGATTAGGGGATATTATATAATATTAAGTAGAAATGTAAGAATACAAATGTTAACATGCAAAAAGAAGTATGGATTCCAGCAGGATGTGTAAAATAGCAGCTGTATCATAGCAGCAGAATTTCGTGCAATTGATATGCGCAATATAAAAAAGGTGGGAAATAATTTCACATTTCCAGTGTGTGTGCGTGTATGTACAAAAGAAGTGATGATGATTACGGATGATGATAGAGAGGCAAGTACTAAATTGAGAGTTCCACTCAAAAATGGCTGCTCGTTGCAAATTGGTTGTTCGGTGGTTTGGTGCCTCTCACCACAGGGATCTTAACCTCTCTGCCTTTCTCTGTTTCTCTGGATTCCGTTGTCTAATGGCTCCACCTATTAACCAGATAAAGGAAGGAAGGAAGTGTCCCCGCCAAGATGACATCTCCAGAGCAGGGTTTGCTGTGATAGTGAGTCGAAGCTCCTCCTAGCAGATAATCTGTTTTCTCTTCTAAAATAGACAGAAACCATGTAGATAAAAACCCTCTGACATCTCACATAAGTTCAGGTGGTGGACAGGCATCTCCACAATGAGTATTACCATTTCTGTTGTGTACAGAGAAACATAGAAGAGAATAATTGTGCCAAATTACACATCTAATTTTGGACATCCAACCCTTGATAGAATGAACATCGTCCTCATCGCCAGACTTCTGGGTGAGTTACACAGCAGATCAGACCTGAGTGACTGATGCACAGCTGTGTCTTTGTTGCTGATGCATCACTGAATTCACACAGGACTTTCTATCTAGCTCTGCAGTTCGTTTTTATCAACATACTGTATGCAATCAGTAATATATGTGGAGTTAGCCAGAATACTGTGCAGATTTACAGGAAAAAATACCTTCACATTTTGAGTGAAACCAGTTAAAAGAATACTCTGTTGGTGGAGAAAACTGTTCTGTTCTGCTTGCACCTTCTGCTGCATTTACCGTGCTTCAGCTGTCAGAGCAATGCTGAGTTAGGATTAAAGCTATGTTCTCTTATTTGTTCTAGATATCAGTAAAGCATGCAGGGATGGAAATGTTCCCAGGCTGATAGAGAGTACATTCCTTCTGTACCCATGGGGATGACAACCGTCTAAACAGTCTCATTTAGAAATGTTACGTCCTCCTCTGTCACAGTGTGTGGCCATAGTGTGATGGTGTGTGTGTGTGTGTGTGTGTGTGTGTGTGTGTGGATGTGTGTGTCGGTGTAGGTGGGCATATGCAAGTATGAGCACCCATGTATGTACACAACGGAGGCAGGAAGGCAAACTCTTTTTGAAGCTGGGGAATGTTGCAATAGTGTCCAGGCCCAACACACACCAGTTGCTCACCTTGGATGTAATTTTGAAATGTGGCTATAATATATAGATTCACTCCTGCTTTTACATTTCAGTGTCTTGGTTAAATAATGTACTGGTTTAAAATCGGCACTAGGCCATAACTGACTAGTTTCCACTGGCGTGGCCATCTGAGCTGCAACTGATTCATTATTTGTGATTGGCAGAGTCGAGTCTAGGCCGATGTGACAGGAACAAGCTGTGACAGAATGGCTAGAAGGACACAGAAGTAGTAATGAAAACTGTCTTCAGGCTGTGCTTTAGGGTCAAACAACAGTATTTCAGTGTTTTTAAACAAATGTATTTCTTATGTATATCAGTGATTTAGATATGTGTGTGTTTTGTATGGACTTGTGTAAAATACATTTCTCTGTATTTCAGGTCTAACAGCATGTGTTGTCCAAGTTGCTACATCTAAAGGTATTGGTAAACACAAGCAACATACATTACATGTTGATAACGACACACACACACACTCAGCATATACAGTATATTTGACACAAGCAAGAAAATATTGAATGAGTTTACCATCTTTCTGCAGAGGTTTCCAAGGTCAGTCTGTCTGTCTGGCCTCCAGGGTCAAACATCTACCCTGGTGAGTCTGTGTTGCTACAGTGTAGTGTGGCATTGGGCACAAGACTTGTGTGGACCTACCGGTGGTTCAGACACAAACTACACACAGCTCTGACCCCAGACCCCAGACACCTGGCGTCTGGTGACAGCTACTCCATCACTGGGGTTACAAGGGAGGACGGGGGCAGCTACTGGTGCCAAGCAGAGGGGAGAGGCAGCAACTCCACCATGGTGCTGCTCAGTGACCCAGCCAAGCTCACTGTGTCAGGTGAGCAACATCAGCAAAAATCTCTGCAGTGTGGTATCAGATTTCTGTGGTATCAGATGTATGAATACCACAACACACAAGAATGGGAAGGTTACTTTCAAAATGTAATCCATTACAGATGACTTCATTGCTTGCGCAGCGATATAATCTGGTTATTTTGCCTCCAAAATCGACATAACAGCCAATGAAGTTAAAATGTTAATCTAGTCTGTTTCCGAATAGAATCTAACCAGATTATAGTGATCTATGATTAACCATCATTTTGAATTGTGGACAAATGTGTGTGTACCTACGATCAAAATGGCTTGTTCCTTTCAATCACGTAAGTAATTATCAATTTTAAAAATGCATCTAGAATCTAAATGTGTTTGTAATGTCTGTAATGGATTCATTTTTCATAGCCTGATTACTGCAGTCATTATATGTAACCCATTTGGCTACTCTGCAGCCCTGGCACACAGTGTGGCTTAGGAGATGCAGCCGTGTGTCCTGTAGGGCCACTGTTATGGAATGGAAATGAAACAACTGCACCCTCACCCAACCTCTCTCTCTCTCTCTCTCTCTCTCTCTCTCTCTCTCTCTCTGTGTCTCTCTCTCTCTCTCAGACATGCCCCCTCCCTTACTGACTGTGACCCCCAGCAGCAGACAGCTCTTCCGAGGGGATCATTTCACTGTGCGGTGCCCCATGTCTGAGACTAACTCCTCAGGCTGGATACTGAAGCAGTTCTACCAGGACTTTGGAGTGAGGACCACAGACTTCCAGACCGGACTGTGTGCACCACTAGAGGGTGCTGTTAGCGCGGACATCCCCGATGCCTGTGTCTTCTCAGGGGTCTACAGTGGGAACAGTGGTCTGTACTGGTGTGAGAGCGCTGAGGGCCGCAGCAATGCAGTCAACATCACAGTAAGCTGTGAGTCCTTTATAACAGTGATCTGAGACACAATGGACAAGTCTATAATTTAGATTTGAAATGGAGAAGCCAAACACATTTACTGACAAATTGTTTGCCGGTTTAAAAAAAGGACTGGCATTTCACAGTTAAACATGACTGAATGTGTTTTGAAGACATAGATGGTTAAACACCCCAAAATGCTAAATTGGGGCGTTAACTGTGTGAAGTGATAGAGAGACTGCATTTGATATAAATAAAATGATAATGAAGGATATGTTCAGAGGTCATACATTTCATTTCAATGAGTTACAAGAGGTAATTGTCTATTAACTTGGTGATTATCTTCGTCCAACAGATGGTACCATCATCATGAAGAGTCCTGCCTTCACTGTCTCAGAGGGCGATCATGTGGTCTTCTATTGCCAGTACTGGAATGGCAACCGTAGTAAAACCACCTTCTTCAAAGATGGAGAGGAAGTTCTCACCCACAGTTCTTACAGTTCAGAGGAGATAATAGAGATGAGTATTGACAACGTGACAAGGGCAGACCAAGGCTTCTACAAGTGTGCATCCCAGGACAGAAAGATGGAGAGCCCAGAGAGCTGGTTATCAGTGAGAAGTAAGAAAGGGTGCCTGTTTTGATTTATTTTATTTTGCATCACTGAAAGAGTCTTGGATGTGATTTGTTCTCTGTTTTAGGCAATTCAACATCAACAGATGGGACAACAATCTCCACTCATGGTAAACTGATTTCTAAAGTACATTCACTCAGTTCTCTGTAAATATAAACTACAATGATTACCTGTCTCTGAAAAGTAATCAGTTACTGATTACTAAAATGTTTAAATAACATGTTATTGTATGTATGTATTACTTTTTAAATGACCTCTGGTTCCTTATTGAGTAAAATCTGAGACACAGGCCAATGCAAACGCCTAGTATTTTAAAATTGTCTTTCATTATATTTATGTGTTATGTCAAGACTCTCAGTGGTGTGGGGCTGCCCTTTAGAGGATCCTTCATCATCCTCAGCCTGCATGACAATAAGACAAAATAAGCTCCAAGTGCCTAAGAATAGGTTAATTGAAGTTGTTGCTTTAACAGCAGTGGTGGTTTTCACACATATTCAAACCTCTGATGCCTAATATGCCCATTTATACTGCAGAAATTAGATCAGAAGGGACAGTTACAAATGGTTTTCAGTCGATTTGTGATGTCCATTTGTCATAATTTTACCATTTGTTATATTGAATAATCCAAATCCAAATCCCAAATCAAATAACGGCAACACCTACAAAACCTACAGATTACTGTATGTCACTTTGAAAAGTGTCTTCTACAGATTGCAGTTGTTCATTCAAAATTAGGTTACATATTCCAAGGATTGCAGTTTCAGTTGCTACCCAGTGCAGCCGATCGTGACACATATAAACACCAATGGTTCATCGTTCCCTTCATCAGATACCTGGAAATGGATAAGTCTGTCCTGCTGGATTGTCGGACTTCTTCTCTTTATTCCTCTGATCGTTTGCCTAGTTCATCACTACAGGTCAGTTAAAACGAGCTCAGTTATATTATCACTCTCTACCGTACATATGTGTTGTTTATAAAATATCTTGATCACAAGTCTAACAGAGTGTAGAGCAAGTTATTCACTAAATGCCTGTTACTGTATTTGGTTGGAGGTACAAAATGCGGTGTGCTTGTCGCTGTTGGCCAATTTCCAAAGAAGAACTACCATCAGTGGAGCTTCCCAAGACCAAGCAGGATGTGACAGAAGTCCAGTGGGATCTATCCTGGATGGAGATGTCCAATCTGCTGGATAAGCAATTATACCCCGGCAGTCACTTGAGAAAGGATTGAGAAAGTTCTACAATCCTTGGGCTCATGAAACCATTTCAAAACCCAGTGAATAAACTGGGCTAAAAGCAAGGCTGTCTTTGTTTCTGAAAAGTTTGGAGATTTTGGACATACAAGGTTTTCACCCGCCAACAGCAGTATATCAAATTTCAATGAAGTACATTACTTAAAAATAAATACCTGTGTACACCATACATATGTTTTGTTTCCATTCACTTGACTCCAAAGTAATATCATGTCCTTTATTTAAAGTGGATATCAAAAGTCTACACACACTTTCAAAGTTTCTAGTTTTTATTGCCTTGCAGCATTTAAAGAAACCCCATTAGACCTTTATCACTGTCATTTTAATATAGTAATCAGCGAAATCAAGGTAAAAACAAAAAGCTACTTGTATGTTTTAAAATGTATTAAAAATGAAAATCTGAAAACACCTTTGTTGTGTAAGTGTGCACAGCCCTTATATATGGGGTTTGTAACTGTTTGTTTACTAAGACTCAAACCCATGTCCTTCTTTCTGGCAAGTGATAGTGCTAACCAGTGAGTCACCTTGCAGTCAAAACAGAGCCAGCGCCCATATTTATGTTATCTAATGAAAACAAGTTGAACATTTTGGTCTTAATTCCAAAAGATATGTTTGGTGCAGAGCCAACACAGCCGGGGACAGGGCTCTTTAAAAGGAAGATTCAATGTGCGTCACGTAAAAATACGTGTTAACATACATTTGCAACTATCAGATTTAAGCAGGATTAAAGAAAGAAAGAAATGCTTCACACTGAAGGACTCAAACCCTACTGAGTGAGACACAATACTAACTACTAGTTAGAGCGCAGAGCTCAATCCTGTAGAAAATAGACGTGTACATAGGAGGTCTTTCTGAGATTTGAGTGAGCTTGAACTTGAACTTGGTAGAGACTTATCCAAACAGACTTCTACAGGCTTCTACCGAGTATTACTTGAATTTCTCTTTTTGTTTTCCATTTTTTATATATTGTCAGGCTGGCTACTAGATACAAATACAACATTTTTTATGGGTGTGCAGATTTTTGCTATCCACTGTAATTTATGTAATTTATGTAATTTATGTATTTATTAATTTATGTTTATGTTTAATTAAGTTTCTTTGACTAACTCAGTATATTATATGTTTGTCGTCCAAACTACCTGGGAGGTGGAACCTACTGGAGGGCGTGACAACTAGCGTGATACTTCATGATACTACAAGCTTGGTCAAACCAGTTATGTGGAATGTTTATATGAAGGCGCTTTCCTGGATCATTGCCCCGTCTACAGTCTAGTTACCGTCTACAGTCGTAGCAGCATGTAAAGTCTGATAGCAATTCCAAGGAAAGGAAATCATGTTTTCTTAACATATGTAACGTTTAGGGTAATTCATCTTCACTGGGAGACCTCAGCCATAGTTGATCAGCTCAGCTAAGAAAGGAAAAAGACCAGAAACAATGGAAAAATGTCTCGGTGAGTTGATCAAGATCGTATTGTTTAAGATTCATATGCAGTTTAAGGTGCTTATTTGTTTCTAAATATACAAAACTACTCTGGGCTTAAAACCAGCTCAGTCATGATACATACTTTGATAACTTGGTCTCAGCATACAATAAAACCGTGGGCAGGGTTGCCATTTTTCAAAAGGTACAATTGTTTTAGTTAGCAGGCAGACCAAAACCAGTCAGACCTGATTCCTCTGAGTGGAGACTACCACAACAAAACAAGTTGATATGTAATCCAAACCCTGCTTTTCTACCCTTTGGCAGAGGTTTCATATGTCTTCCTTTGCCAGTGTATATTTTTAGATTGTCAGGAAAGAAGTGAAGATATTTCAAAACATCACACAATACTGGTGTTGATGGAAGAGGATGACTCATTCTCAGCTGATTCCACTGATCTTAGTTCCTTGAACTTTTATATTTAATATCAAAGATGCTCTGCTTTGCTTCAAGGTCTGAGATTCTAGACTCTAAAAATATTTCACTGTTTTGATCTTGTTTTTACATTGTTGTTACTCTTCAGGCATCAACTCAGTATTTGTCCAAAAACATGACAAAGGATTAAGAGTCAAAAATACCTTTCAGGTGAAACTCACATCACGAGTTTACAAGAGCATTCCTTTTCTATCAGTCACAATCTAAAGCAGCAGAGCCATTTTTTTACATATCCTCTGATCCTGTCTGGTCCAGTAAGTGGGATGAGAAGAGTGTTTTTTGTCTTACAGGGAAAAACGAGAGCATTGATCTGCCAGAGGTCAGGATCATTCTGATTGGTGGGAGATGGTCTGGCAAGAGCTCATCAGGAAACACCATACTGAGAAAGGAGAGGTTTGAGTGTGGCAGAACCAGAACAGCTCAGTCTGAATTGAGACATGAAGTGGTTGAGGGGAGGAAGCTTATTGTGGTTGACGCCCCGGGATGGAGCAGCTCCCGCTCCCTTACTGAGATCCCAGAAGGGGACAAACAAAGTTTTAAGCTCAACGTGTCCAAGTGTCCTCCCGGACCACACGCTTTTCTCCTCGTTATTCCTATAGACTCAGCTTTCTCTGTGGAGCAAAGAAGACCCGTGGAGGAGCACATGAAGCTGCTGGGAGACAGGGTTTGGAGAAACACCATGGTGCTGTTCACTTGTGGGGACTTCCTCAGGGAGAAGACGATAGAGCAGCACATTGAGAGTGAGGGAGAAGCACTCAAGTGGTTAGTAGAGAGGTGTGGGAACAGGTACCATGTTTTTAATAACAAGGATAAAAGTAACGGGTCACAGGTCACATTGCTGCTGGAGAAGATTACTGAGATGGTGTGGCACAACAACGGGGGTCACTATCAAGTAGATGAACACACTTTTGACATCATTAAGGCAAAGAAACGGGAAGCAGCCGAAAGGGGAGAGACGAGACGGAAGAGGGCCGAGAAACAAAGACAACAAATGAAAACACTAATTCCAGGTGAATGCTACAGTGGGAATACCCAAACACTACATATACTCTAGTATTTGTTCTTGCACAACTATTGCATTCAATTTTTGTCATCAGTTCAGTAAAATCTATGCCTTGCTGTGAGATCCATGCCTAACAATGCTTTTTCTTATCTGACAACAGAAGATCTAAAACCCATGGCAGAACTCAGGATGGTTCTGTTGGGAAGTCGAAGCGTCGGGAAAACCTCAGTGGGAAACACCATCTTAGGAATCGAAGAGCATGGGGATGCGAGAAGAACTGCACACTCAGTGGTCAGACGAGGTTATGTGGGCAAAACTGCTATAAATCTGGTTGACACACCGGGCTGGTGGAAAGGCTTCTCGGTCTTTGACACGCCTGAAATAATCAAACAGGAAGTCATGTGCAGCATGTTTCTGTGCCGCCCTGGGCCCCATGCGTTCCTACTGGTGATAGATGCAGATGCATCCTTTAATACCAAGCATAGAGATGCTGTGATAGGACACCTGGAGCTTCTTGGGGAAGATGTGTGGAAACATTGCATTGTAGTTTTCACCAGAGGTGACTGGCTGGGAAGGAAGACCATAGAGGAGTACATTGAAGGGGAGGGAAAGGCCTTGCAGTCTCTTGTTGACAAGTGTGGCAATAGATACCATGTCATTGACAATAAGAATATAGATGATGGCACTCAAGTCACAGAGATGCTGGAGAAGATCACTGAAGTTGTCGCCGGAAATGGTTGGAACCATTTTGTCCCAGATGAGCAGATCCTACTGACCATTGAGGGGAAAAGAGAGGAAGTGGAAGAAAGAGCAAAACTGAGGCAGAGTAAAGTCAAGGCCAAAAGAGAGCACCTCAAAGGTAAGGTTCAGATTCATCTACAACTTTAGTGTCACAATGTGCCCCCCCCCCACTGTTTGTTTATTGGTATAGTGTATATGTGTTGCTCTCTTCCACTTGTAATGACAAAAAGGCGTTTTATTCTCAGGTTCCAGAAATCGATTACCTGAGTTAAGAATACTGATGCTTGGTCAAAAGACAGTTGGGAAGAGTGCAACAGGAAATACCCTTCTGCGCAAAGAAGTCTTTACCACCTGTGAGAATGCACAGTGCCAAAAGGAGAAGGGGGAAGTTGCTGGCAGACAGATCACAGTGGTTGACACCCCCGGCTGGTGGAAGGATCCCTCAAAATCTACTGAAGAGACAGACAAAGAAATAGTCCAAGGTTTGTCTCTTTGCCCATCAGGAGCCCATGCTCTTCTGCTGGTCATTCCCGTGGACATGGCGTTCAGAGAAGTTCACCAGAGAGTCCTGGAGGAACACATGAGCCTCTTTGATGCCAGTGTCTGGAAACACACGCTGGTTGTGTTCACTTATGGCGACAGGCTAGCAGACAAATCCATAGAGGAGCACATTGAGAGGGAGCGGTACTCTCTACAGTGGTTGGTAGACAAGTGTGAGAACAAGTACCACGTCCTCAACAATATGAAGAAAGCCGACACAACCCAGGTGACCGAGCTGCTTGAGAAGATAGAGGAAATGGTGGCAGGGAACAGCGGCCAGCTTTTCAACCCCGACTTGAATGACATCCACCAGAGAATTGAGGAGAAGCTCAGGAGGAAGGAGCTCAAGCAAGTACTGAAGCAACGTCTGGAGCAGGAGTACAGGAGGAGAGAACTGGAGCTGATGACCGGGTTCAAGCAAACACTCATCGATCTGCAAGCTGAGATCAGGGGGGAAAAACCACTAAAAACCACAAAACAGAAATCACTAAGTGAGTATTATGCTGCAATAGAGATGACCAATACATGTTTTCATCTTAATATGAATACTCTATGAATACTCTTTTAATCGTTCATTTTGATGATCACTTATTAGTTGGTGAGGCGACAAAAATTAAAGCCATAGGTCAAAAGAAAAAGGAGAGAGAAGAAAAGATGGAGAAGAAAATCAGCCAGGAAATTGAAAAATTGGATAAGGACATACTGAGATCCTCAAATCTTCTTCGGGGTAGTAAAGACTTCTTGGTCCCAACCTGTAAGTAAAAAGTTGACTTTTAATTTATTAACTCACCATAGCACTGACCACAACACAAAAGTCAATCTGTGCTTTGTTTCATTTACAGTTAGTGGAGAAAGCCCACCATCATCTGTAGCTGGGTCTTCACCGGACAGACTAAAGTCAACCAGCAACTTTGATAAAGTTCTGGGTTGGCTGTCTACACTTCAGATTGGCAGAAACATAGACGACCAGCTGACCCTCAACTTCTCTCAGACATCATCAGGCTACTCTTCCTTAGCACTGACAAGCTGCTTTGACCCAGACAGAGAAACATATGGCCTGGAATGAAACATTCTGTTTGGATAGTCTCTTCAGATTATCATAAATTAAATTGCATTATAGCATTACACACTTTGCACTTGCAGAATTTCAGTGGTGTAAAAAAAGGGTAGGCCTACTTTTATTGGTTGTCAGTATGTTATCAGTGAGTGTAACTCATTATTTTGCTTCTGTGCATTTTTGGAATATTTTGCAAATACAAATGTGGACATATATCAAGGTTCAAATATTTGGACAAAATGATTTTGATGAATAAATAATCTGTTTGTGGACGTGAGCACGTGCATGGTGCGGCCGAGTCTCGGTTGCTCCGATCAGAAGATGCTTTTATTTAGTTTTTTGGTTAGTTTTACTTGATCCTTTTGCACCTATTCATTGCTTGTAGTATTTTTTGTATATCTCCTAGTTTTAGCCCCCTTTTCCTTTTCAATTTATAGCGATTGAGTATACCACCGCGCATTTCACTGCACTTTTGTACCACTATAACTGTGTATGTGACAAATAAACCTTTGAACCTTGATCTTGTGTGTGTGTGTGTGTGTGTGTGTGCATAAGGGGGATTGAACCCCGCCACCCCAAGCCCACCTCAAAACACCATTCATTCTTTCTCTAGTTAGTCGATTAAATAGTAGTGGATCAATCTCTGTTGCTCTGTTTTGTTTGCTGCTTTGTCCACTAGAGGGCGCCATAACACCATGGTTATTGGAATATTCTTTCTGCGACGTCATTTTTATGAGACGGAAGTAAAAAATTGTAGTTATTAGAATCTTCATAGTGACACAGACAAATCAAACCGTACTCCGGAAAATATAAAGTAAACGAAGTTAAAACAGTTGTGTGTCTTTTGGGTAAGTAATGCGATGTCCAAAGGTTCGAATTAAATTATTTTTTCTAATCTATCCTGTTCTGAATGAATGGTGAATGAGCCCAACCCAGTGTGGATTGGCAACGTAGCTAATTTAGCAAGCTAACTTCAAATGGCTCAGGGTGTGAGTGTTGTGTTTTTTTAAACTTTACTCGGGGCAGGATACATGTACACTGATATTCAGCTGGCGTCAGGGCTCTCAAGATTTACTTGACCTGTCAGCTCTATGTGCGTATGTATAATATTAACGTTACGTGGGCCTAACCTAGAATCTCATTGCTTCACTGTTTTTAAATAGATTTTTAAAGAAGTCTCTTTCCCAGGCGAAAAGGATGGTAAGAGATTTATTCTTGATTCATTTTTTTGTTGAAATGCGTACACTTTGTTGTTATTGTGTACATATATGGGACAGTCATGTATTCATCATAATCCGTTGGTGCAAAAATTAACTGTAACCACCTCCCTGTCTTTGACAGCATGGTAGAGTAAAGATTAAATCTACAGTTCAGCAGCAGGAGGAGAAAAGAAAGGAACGGGAGAAGAAACTGAAGATATATGTGGCTGCACGGGATGCCTGTTTTTCTAAGGTCCTTTTGAAAGAAACACACATACATTATGAATGAGTACTTTTAAGCTATATATGGAAGTTAAAGGACTCTCAACAGATTGTCAGGTTCAGTGCTTTGTGGATGGAGTTTCATTGACAGACCAGCCATTAAACAATCTCACATATAGTACTTACTCATTGCCATTGTTTAATAAGTGATCCTCACTATACTGCTCACTTGTCTTCTGTCCTGTCTTTCTGCCTGCCCACCTCTGTCTGTCTGTCTGTCATTCACTCTGTCCTGCATGTTAGAGGACAGAGGGTGTTTTCGATGAGGAGGCCCTCCAGTTGACTCAACAACTACTGTCTAACAATCCAGATTTTGCCACCCTCTGGAACTACAGAAGAGAGATTCTAATGCATCTGGAGTCTGTGAGGTTAGACCACTAGACTGTGCTTCCAAAGTAAATCATCTGAGATATGACAGGGAGATGATGTTGTCATTTCTCTGTCTGCCTCAGGGAGGAGGATGATGTGCAAAAGATATACGAGGCTGAGCTGTTTTTTCTGGAGTCTTGTCTGAAGGTGAACCCCAAGTCCTATGGTAGCTGGCACCACCGAGGCTGGGTCTCAACCCGCTTGCCTCGACCGGATTGGGTTAGAGAACTGAGCCTTTGTGATCGCTGCCTCAGCTTGGATGACCGCAACTGTGAGTAGTGGAGGAAAAAGGAAAGAGCAACAAAACACATTTCATTTGGGGGATGTAAGTTGTGGAGTCGAGAAGGAGGTTTTAGGAGACTCTAGAGTCACAGGGAGGAGGAGGAAGGGGGGCTATTCCAAATTCTTTATTTTCTTTAAATGTACCTTACTATGCTGTTTCCTTCCACTCATTTCCTTCCCCTTCTCACGCTGTATCCTCCCATCTCACCCAGTTCATTGCTGGGACTATCGCCGGATGGTTGTGAAGATGTCTGGTGTGCCCGTGGATCAGGAGTTGCAGTTTACTGATCATCTCATAGGCTCCAACTTTTCCAACTACTCCAGCTGGCACTACCGCAGTACTCTACTGCCCCTGCTCCACCCGAAGTCTCCTGAGCCCTCCTCACCCTGCCGCAAGCCCCCCCGGTCCTCCCCTCCGCCTTCCCCGCAAACCCACTCTCATCGCGTCTGTGAAGAGCAGCTCCTTAAAGGTAATGAACGGTGAATGAATGGTTTGTCTTTAGTTGAATAGAAACAGACAGGGGGCAATCTGACTCTTAACAGGCACTGTAAGCACTATAGCATTGTTTAGCAAGTGATGGCTGATAACCTTATGTATGCATGGTGGCTGTTTTACCCTTCAAGGTGCAATCATAACATAACAATATTCATTTATTGATGTTTTTGTCCAGAATATGAGCTTGTACAGAATGCCTTCTTCACCGACCCCAATGACCAGAGTGCTTGGTTCTACTATCGGTGGCTGCTAGGCAGAGGTCTGTGTCTATCTGTAATTGTGTCTACTGGTATGTGCATGTAAGCACATACCAGTTTCTGTCAGTGCCCATATCTTTGCTGTGTTCAGTCATCGTGAGTTGTACACACGCAAGTTGTTACACCTTTCTTTGTCTCATAGCGGAACGTGAGGAGATGATAAGCTGTGTGTATGTCAGCCGGGAAGAAGAGAGAGTGGCTGTGGCCTTCTCTAGGCCTGTCAATGTGGGTACCTTCACATTCTCATTCTTGATTTAGTGTTTATACACCCTGTGCCCTGTATTTTCTTAATCACCTCCCTTCCTGTCTTTGTTCTCTTAGGCGCAGTCAGCCGGCCTGATGCTGGTGCTAGATGGCCAACCCCAGCGAGTGGAATGGAGGAGTGTCCACCCCCGATTCAAACACAGCCCTGTCTGGGTATCCTTTCCGTCATTACACAAACTTGACAGGTTAAGCCACACCCATTAATGCCATTGTATGCTGCTGACTGTAAATGATACTGGTTAAACATTGTGGCGACATTTTTTACACACCTTGCTATGGTATGTGTAACAATGAAGAGAGTGTTGGAGAAAGATTAGACAATGTAGCATTGATCAATGCTCAGACAGACTTTATGGTTATCACTACCACTGGAATGCATTGTGTGTCATCATCTTTGTTAGCCTTTTCACCCTTGCATAGCATAGTGGCAACAAGGGCATGAGATGTATTTTGGAAAGCATCTTCACTCCTTATGTGTCCTTTAGCAAGACACTGAATCGCTCCCAGCTCCTGGGGTGCTGTTCTGTAGCTGACCTTAAAATTCAACCTGCCTGTGGAGGGATATAGATAATTTAAAGAGATAATTTTTCCTTAGAGAATGACTAGAGTGTCACTAAAATGCCTCTATACTAACCTTAACCGGGGCTCAGATCTGTGATCTTCCTCCCGGAACGATAAGTGACATCACCAATGAACATAATCTGACTGTGCACTGGACTGAAAAACACACTCACAGAGACTGTGCTCTGTACACAGGTATTGTGTATATTTTGGGCTTCACATGTCATATACTCTTAGAGGGCTGTATCACATTTCCTTGAGCTTCAGTTCACTGCTCACCATCTCTAACTTCCCCAGGTCGAACTGAGAGTTGGTGCCGGGATTCTGCTACCGATCAGGAACTTTTCAGGTATTGTGTTTTCACAACGACTGTATATCATGTAGTTTGTTAAGGAATAACAATGTTATCTTTTTTTGTAGGAGTGAACTCTCAGTGGAGAAGACCTCAGTGTTACAGTCTGAGCTACAATCTTGCAATCAGCTGCAAGAACTGGAGCCTCTGAATAAGTGTGAGTGCTTTTACATTCATTACATCCACAGGATTCCTCGTTCTTTACAGAGCCAATTTGTCAACCCCTATAAACGGATCAAATTGGAGTCTGCCACTGATCATAGCCACTGAAACACTCTCTTCCCCTTGGCAGGGTGCTTGTTGACCATCATCCTCCTGATGAGGGCACTAGACCCCCTGGGATATGAAAAAGAGACCCTTTCTCATTTCCAGACACTCAAAGTGAGTACCAGCAGGAAAATTGTACTGTTGCATAGTGCTGGTACAGATCACTGAGTGGACTGTCTCACTTTCTCACTTAGGAAGTGGATTCCATGCGCTCTGCCTATTACAGTGACCTGTGCAGTAAGTTTATGACTGAAAACACCATTCTCAAAATGGAGTATGCAGAGGTCCGCGTCTTCAGTATCTCTGATAAGGTTGGTTCATAATTATTATCATGTTTATGAAACCCTCTCTGTATATCTAGTCTACTTAACTCTATTGTGCAGGTCTAATGTGAAGTCATGTCGGTCTTTCCCTTTCTCAAATAACAGAACCTGACCACGCTATGCCACCTGGACCAGCTATTATTGGTTACCCATATCAATCTGTCCTCCAATCTGCTGCAGAGGCTGCCTCCTCAGTTTGCTATGCTGCAGTGCCTGGAGGTAATAAAGCTGCGATTCTAATCCAATTATATGTTAAACATGGGATGTGTTTTCATTTCTGATTTTATTTGTCCTTCAGCATGGTTGGTATGCATTTACATATTGATTACATTTCTTGCACAATAGATCTGATTAAAATGACCGCTTCACACTTCCAGGTTTTGGAAGCCGATAACAACTCCATAGAGAATTTGGAGGGTCTATATCATCTTCCCAAACTGGAGGAAGTACTCTTGAAGAATAACAGTATCCTTAAAGTAACTATGTTGACTCATATCCTATAGCTACATGAAACCTTTGCTTGGTGATTGAGGAGAATCAGATTTGTGAGTTCACAGAACAATCAGCATCATTGAGAGGGGGGAGAGAGACAAACAACTTCCACCTACTGTGTACTGCTTCCCCTTCATGCTTCACCGCCCCACATTAGTTAAATTGATTGATGCGACAGGCATTAATCAGATTTGTAGGTTATGACACTGAGGCCACATACACACTGGCGGTCTTCGGTATTGACAGTTGAATTTAGCGTCAGTGTGTACATGACCTGATCTTGCTTACACACCTATGCATACAGTCATGCTTAAAAGTTTGTGAACCCTACAGGGAGTTTATTATTTCATGAGTCCTTATCTAAACCTCAAATCTTAATAAGGATATCCCAGATAAAGAACACGCTCTAATAAATATGATCTACTTGTGATATGATACGCTGGTTTATTTATCACCTCCTTCAGCAGCGGTGACTTGGAGTAAACGTCTCCTATAGCCACTGATCAGTCTCTGGCATCTGAAGGATTTTCTCCCACTCTGACTTACAGAACTCAGCCAACTCAGTGAGGTTTGAGCTCAGTCTCACATCAACAGCTGCTTTAGATCCTCCTTTAGCTTTTTTCTTCATAGACAGTTGAAGCTTCTTTCTGGCTACCCTTGCATGAATGTCATTTCTCTCCATTGTTCTTATTATTGATTGATGCACAGTGACATCAGATGCAGCAACGGAGGCTTGTAGATCGCTGGATGTTATTCTTGAGTTGTTTTTTAGTAGTTTTAATATTTTTCTTGTGGCTCTTGGTGATATTTTAGAAGGACGTCAAGTCAAGTTTATTTGTCACATGTAGTGAATACAGCAGGTGTGTTCTATACAGTGAAATGCTTAGTTATAAGCCTTACCTACAGTGCAAAAGACACAAGAATCAAAAAAATAAGTACAATAATAACAATAAAAATGAATATATAAAGTGTATAAGTACAGGCAGAGTTGCTGTCATGTTAAATGCTCTCCATTTGTATATTATTTGTTTTATATGACTTTCTAACCTTCCCCAGACTGATACACACTCACTACTCCTTCCTGAGGTCCTCTGAGGTCTCCTCAGATCACAGCATATGTTTTTCTTTCACCTGCATGCAACACCAAACTGACCAGGTTTCTCACCTGTATTTATGGAAGCCACACAAATGCCTAATCAATACCCAATTATTTACCCACCTGAGTCCACTTTTACTTAGGAGGTTTGCTTATTTTTGCACCTGCACTAATTCCCTTTAAATTATTTTCATTTTAATGCGCGATCTTCTCTGACAGACACATGGCATTGGTAAATATAGATCCATTATATCCGTTAGGAAAAGGCTAATTTGGATAAAATAAGGACTACATTGTAAAAACTCAAACTTTCTATAATTGCACAAGGGGTTCACAAATGTCTAAGCATGACTGTACATGATTCAGTTGGTGATTGTCTTGATTCCATTAATTGTATGTTCTGCACCAGTGTTAGCCTTTCTTTGAGGATGTGTTTAGTATTCCCCTTTTGTTCATTGAGAATTGGCCTGATATATTAATGTTACCAACCATAATATAGCTTAAGACATTTTCATTAACCTGGATGCACAGAAATATCCAAGTTGGCAGACCTTCAACCTCTGGCCTCCTGCCCCAAGCTGAAACGCCTTGATCTTCGTGGCAACCCTGTCGCCCAGACTGCCAACATCCATTTGGAGTTAGCTGAGCTGCTGCCCTCAGTCACTGACCTCCTGCTCTGATTAGTCCAGGGGCAGGGTTCACTACCATCGTCATCTCTTTGTTTGTATGTCCATGTTTGTGGGCATGTATGTTTGTGAAAAGCAAGTGGGTGTTTTCCAAGTGTCTTGTGACTATATACACCACTATTTATTCCACTTGTTTGGAGAATTTGAATCACTCTGACACTAATGTTTTTAATGGCTGATGCATTGGAGCATATGTAAGAGACCTCACTGAAACACTTTCACAAAAAGTCTAGATTTGTTTGTGCGTGCGTGAGTATAATATGTCTGTATACCTGTGCATTTGCAAGTGAGTATTAGTCTGTCGCAGTTGTTTGTTCAATTGTGTTTGTGTGTGCGTGTGTGGGTGGATGGATGGGTGGATGTAGTGCTAAATACAACACACCAAAATGCATGCTGAAACAGATATTAGAGTAAATTAACTGTACATGGATCAGCGGGCAGTAATTCTGGCTTATTGCTTTTAGCGAGCTTTAAAAGTCAAATGTCACGATTGATTTTTGGAGAAAAGCTGAGACTTAACGATGCTGATGATAAGAGCGTTCCATAATTCTCATTTTTTTAAAAGGTTGTGTAAAACATTTGCAATATAACACTATAGTGTTGCACAGTAAGTCACTGATCCACTAATAAAACAGCACACATCGTGTCCCTGCCTTCCAACAAGCCTCTTGTGTGGTTTTCTATGGTCAAAGAAATGGGAATATCGAAGGTACAGATTTTCCTGACAGACAACTTAAATATACGCAAACCCATTCATGCGTCAGTGCAATATCTGTCAGGGCCACAAAGGGTGTGTCAGTAACATTACCTTTTGTGTGTTAAATTTGATTTTGCAACAGCCAACTCTCCTATTCGGGTGTTGACAACTATTTTACTTGGACGTCAAAACACATTGAGTGTTGTCCCAAGGAAAACTCTTGGGGAAACTCGTTTGGGAGTGTCATTGACTGTTTCATGGCTGACGTCTTTGGTAACGCTTTTTTATTGCTCACTCTATTTGTTGTTTTTGGACCTGATGCCAAATTATACTGAAGAAATCTCTAGACAATCCGAGCACAGATGGTGGTGATGACAATGGGGTTGGACAATGAAGTTAAACACCTGTTTTACTTTCTGTTTGGACGTAATATGAAAACTATTAAAGTCAATGCTGTCTGATTGTGATTTTTATGAGATGGCTCAGATACGGATGGAGCAGGTGAATAAAGATGTCCCTAGAAGGCTTGTGTAACTTTGAACAGCAGTACAGGAGCAATAGTCTCTCACTATGAATTTCTAAATAATGGTCGCAAGACGTATCTCATAAATTCAGGTGTGCATAGAGCATCTTGTTGATGCAAAGTTGTTAGTGTGCTTGTGAAGCCAGCACATCAGTTTTCCCCTCACACCTCCTGCTACTTATATTGTAATCTAACTACTTCTTCATACTCTTCAGTTATAAACTGCATTTCAGTCTTTCTTTATTTCTTTCTTTCACAGTTTCTTTACTCCATGGAATGCTCTCTCTTCATTTATCAACTTCATTTTCTCCTTAAATCATACTGAATGTCCTCTATAGTGTGCCAATTCTCAATAAACCCAACAGCACTCATCTACTTTGTCTAGTTATTTTTTCCATAATCTGTTTATGTATCTATATAGGGAGGGATAACTGTAAGCAGAGTTGGGAATCACATTCCCCAAAACTGGCTCGTATATAAATACTTAGACAAACAAAGTTGACGTTTTTCCCAGGCTTTACAGATACGGAATGAAACACGGAATGAAACACTAAAAGTCTTCGACACAATGTGGTTCTTGTGTTTTTCCAATGTAAAACCTTCAACCTGGTAACTGATATTACATTATTGACAAGGGGCACGTGAACAGGGCGGGGCTCGTAACTCGGAAAATAATGTATTACTCATTACTCATTACAAAAGTAACAATATTTGCCTTACTAATTACTCTGTTACTCTGTTACTCGTCACATTACTTTTGGTTACACATCACAACCCCCAAAATTATCGGTTGCGGAAATTATAATAGAAGCCTACCTCGCAACTCTCTTCGTTACTAAGAAAAGTAGTGACGTTACTGTAACGCGTTACTGTAACCGTACTGAGGACTACTGAGCTCGTCTATCCAGGAAGGCGTGTCTTCACTGCGTCTCATAAGTTAAAAAGGGAGTCTGAACTTGTATTTCTGAACTACCTGAAAACCACACGGAAGACTGACTTTCCTTCAGTACATTACGTCACATATCTAGTGTTACTGAACTGAGTGAGTGTGACTTTTATTATTTCTTTCACTGCTAGTTTCTTGTAGGCAGCGTAATGATCTATGTGGGTTATAATTTATGACTCTCTGTAGTGTCGCTAATATTTATTTATCCATTTACTTTACAACATATATTCTTAAAAGCTTAATTCATTCTTTCTTTAATTTTGTACCTCTTAGAAATTCATAGGAAAAGGGGATGATTGCTAAGAAAAGTTTCCATATTGTCATGCTAACTTCATAATTATGGAGTTTCACTGAGTGCCCCTCATGGCATCAATACCTCTGTGAAACAATGTTTTAAATGTATAATAATCGTTTCTTTACACATTTGAATCACAATTGTATTATATTTGTACAATTTAACAACAATATATTTGTACAATAATTGTACAATTATATTCAAATATGTCTCCAATATCAGAGAATAGACCATTAAACCTCTTAATTATCAATTAGACGTCTGTAATAAAGTCTGTTTAGGTGTTTGCTCAAATCAGTGCAGATTAACACATTATATTCCAACTGACTTCAACAGTGCGTTACAGTTATTTACCACAGAGACAAATCAAAGACAAGCAAAATACTACACTAAAGTGAAAAGGGAAAAATAGTTTTAATTTCAAATATTGATATTAAATGTTTGTATTTGATTCAGAGTTTGGAAATCAGCGTTTGTGTGTTGAAACTGAACTCAGTGAATGCTTTAATTCAGATTTCAAATAAACAGGAATGAGGGTCCTTTTGTTTTTGTTTTTTTGTTTTTTTTGGCTTGAATGCTGTGGCCCCAAGGCAACGGTCATGGGTGTAGCTGAGGGATGTTTACTGGATCAGCACCCTCCTCAAAGGAAATATTCTACTGATGAATAGCACATACATATAACATATCTGTTGCTACAGTAATGACAGTAAATTTAGGCCCATTTGATTTTGCATTTATGATTAGTGACTTTGCAGACAGCAAGCTTGCTAAATCTGACCATTTCACTTGTACATGTTAACATGAGGTCATACGTTCGATGCACACACCCAGCCATGTGTTCAGAGAAGAGCAATGCAGTCCAGCAGTCCCGTGGGAGTCGGAGAAAGTCCGAGTCTGAGCAGTTTTGATGTAACGGAGCAGATGAGGCAGATTAAGTGAGAACAATTTCATCAATTGCACGTGTCATCTTTCATAATCATGTCACACAGTCTCAGTCAACTGTGTTCAGGCCTAGCGAGGACAGACTGAACTACCCTCATCTAATATGGTAGTTTAGGTTGTGTCTCCGGGCCAAAGATACACTGCAAGCAGGCTGTAATCACTTCCATGTGGAGCGCATTCCCATTCCATGCAGTCTTGCTCCTCTACCCTCAAATGTTTGGCACTGAGGCAAGGTGCTGTGGTGGATTCCATTTTCACTTTTACAAGCACTGTGTTTGGGGCCATACTGTAATCAATTTTTCATATGATTGAGTTCATACTTTTCAGGTTTATGTCAGAAAAAATATATCAAGTGTCATCTTATATACTTGTACTTGATTTGATATTGGCTTTTTTTCCCGTCGTTTTATTAAGCTCCCTTTACCCTTCTCTGTCAGCAATCAATATGAGGCGCAAACCTGAGCTAGTTTGAGTTATATTCAGTGTCTCAACTTCTTTCTTTGAGTATCCTCACTGGCATATGAATAAGGAATGAGTCCATTGTGCCTGTCTTGGTATTGCTTCATCAGAGCCTGTTCTGTCGCCATGTAACAGCCACTGGGGCCTAGGAATGCAGAGAGTGTGGGAAAAGCTTTCAGAGGGACCATACTACTGGAAAGGCCTCTACAGAGAGGATTACTACCAGAGGGATGGAGTTAAATCAGATGGAGGTGAATAAAGAGGAATTGAAGAAGAGAGGAGAAAAGAAGTGAGAAATAGTAGAGGACAAGAAAACTACCGGTCATACATGCATGATATGATTGTGAGGATAAGAATTTGAAGCATCTCGCCCTGTTACCTTGAAGTTACCGTCCAGCAGAATTAAAATATGCTATTCTTATAATCTTGGACAGATTAGTGAACATGTAAAACAAAAATAAAGCTACAAACTACAGAAACAAGATTCTAATCTTTGGTGTCATGAGGTGACAACATTTTTTTTAGATTGATCAAATATTTGTTTGAGCTTTTACACACAAATGAGCGTGAGAGTGTGTGAAATAAGTTTATTTCATAGTAGTGCTAACAGTTGTTTATCAGAGGATGTGCGTAGAGACATCTGGTACTCAATAACCAATAACCACTGATCCGTTCCTATTAAAAATAAAGACCTAGATAAACAGTGGACAGGATGGATATTAAAACAAATAAATAAATATAAAATACAGTGGCTACTTAGCTGTTAGTTATGCATGGCATGTCGTCTATCATTTGTTATCATGCATGCAACTTTCTTGCACAACGGGTGGGGAAACAAACATTTAGCTCTTTCAGGGAAATATAAAAAGATGAGGGGTGGGGTGAAGAAATCAGGAAAGGGATACCAGAGGTGGCGCCTGTATACTGCATACTTTCACTTTTCTGTGTCACTGCGTCACACACATAATATGGCCATAAATTAACATTTTGTGTAATTATACATGTAATTATACATATACATATGTCAATACTTTCTCAGTTACAGTACAGTACAGTATGAACTCGAATCAGAAATATTGTCGTAGACTAATTAAAACATATTATTAGCTTTGTCATGCGGGGAGCTCTCAACCCATTTAGGGTCTGGAAAAGATGAAAAGCCTCCTTTTCCGCCTCTTTCTGCTCTTCAGTAATTGCGTTACAGCACAATGGAGAGAGAAACGTTTCAGAAAATGACACTACCAAGATCAACATGGCATTTAAATGGGGTGATTTTTGAGGTCTTTAAGATAGATGCCTAGATTCACTGGAAGCCATTAGCACCATTAGCACAAAATAGATGCTGAATAATAATGGAAGAACATGCACAGCGGTCTTAGGTATGACCTCTTGTAGGATATTAACTCCTATTAAGTCTCACATAGGAGCCGCAAGTCAAAAATGGTGTTACTGTCTTCTAAGAAACCAGAATATAATTGATGACTTCTACCAGTTAACCTATTTTGTTATGCATTTCCCGATTTTGTTTTCCTTTTCCTCAGGATGCCTGTAGAAACACGATCAATCAGAGACAGGTCTGCAGTCGGTCGGTTTCCAGCTGTCACTCTTGGATGGGTGGAGGACATAGAAGGAGAAAAGGAAGACCCAGAAGAAGACAACACTGAGGAAGGGGCATGTCGCCAGTGGCTGCGTAAGATCTGCCCTTGCTGCTGCCCCAGGCCAAATGACGATGACGTTACAGATACGGTGGTCACAGGGATTGATGAGGCGGACAAGGATGATGCAATCAATGGCGAGAAGCCTGTCACGGGTGAAACCGAGCTTGACGGTAACTGGCACTTTTGAAAGCATCATACAAAGTAATAGACACACTGATCATAGACTTCCTTGTCTCATAATGATGCATCTGTTTTCTCAGAGCTCCTTCTGAAAGTGCGATCAGTAGACCTGATGAAAACCAAATCGGGGCAGAACCGCGAGGAGCATCACACAGATCTTTACCATGGCAATGATCTCATCATCCGCCGAGGTCAGACTTTCCTGATGTGGCTTAACCTGTCACGACCTTTTGACCCCAAGACTGACAGACTTCACCTCGAACTTAAAACAGGTTGGTCAGTCTCTCATGTAGTACATGCTGGTCTGTAGGGTTTTTGGTATGGTTTTGAATGGTATTGGCAAAATGTTCTCAGTTCTCATTTTCTCTTTCTAACATTAGTGTACCAGAAATGTGAGAATTTGGGTTTGATTGAGTAGACATCAATATTCTAAAAATATGGATCTTTCCATCAAGTCTCTTATTTGGAATGCTCATATTTTTGTGAATGAATTTGACAATCTGGTCTCAATACACTAAATTAGTTCCTCAAATTTCCCCTTCTGTAGGCAATAGACATTCTTATGAATACTAACTATATTCATATGAAATTGCTTCATGATTGGCCAATTGCAAAACTGCATGGCCAGAAACCACACTGACCAAAGTGTGCTCACATGCCTGTCCCTCTAAGAAACCTTGTGCAGAGGTGCACATGATAGTATGTCACTTTTACTAGGAAGTCATGAGATGCAGAGAAGGGAAAGGGGAATGGGAAGTAGGCTGTGGGAGGTGTGTGTGTGTGTGTGTGTGTGTGTGTCTGTCTGTGATTTTTGGTTGCTATTGCTATGGTAACAGTTGTGGAAGAAAGGTTGCTATGCTTGAGGGAGAGCGTTTACAGAAGCCCAGTGTCTTATACTCCTGCTCTAACAAAAAAGCTTTTCTGACAACACACATTAACACTACTACCAACTCCCTGAGACTCATCCACAAGCTATCGCCCATTGTTTCTCATTACTTCTCACAGTGTTGAATGTAGTAATACAGAGAGGACGGAATACAGATTCTACAGTTAAAGCTGCACGATGTAAGAAATGACACTTGAAGAGAATAATTAAAACTATATATCCATTTTGGAAAATAAACCTGAGGTTCATTGCTTGGTACATCAAACATTAATGATTAAATCCTCTAAATTAGAAACTCTTTTGTAAGTAAAGTGGTCGAAAGAATATCAATGTTTAATAGTGAGTTTTATTTTCATGCCTTTCATGACTTTTTTGGAGTAGATGTGAACGAATGAGAAAAAGATAACTCTTGCTAGGTAATATACTTTATGCTATAGACCCTCTGCAAGACCTAGTACACTGCATGGACTGAGCTCAAACTGATCTCATGTTGCAGTTACTTCCTGTTTCAGAGAGAAATATAGATTTGTAGATGTCACTACTTTCCAAATGGTGGGTATTTAATTTTTAACAGATTATTTAAATCGGATTATGCAGTATGTTATGTGTTGTTTGCTCTCATTTGTTTTCATTTGTTTGATATTTTTATGTCTATCGTTGCACCCTCGATGCAGTATATGCAGTTACCTCAGTGGTCAGGCTCGTACACGTCACGTCAGGCAGCACAGTAATAGCTGGTGCCTTACATTCTATTTATAGCACAGCAGCATGGAGATCAGATACCAGCACAAAATGCAGAATACATGTGTGTATGTGTCTGTGTGTGTGTGTGTGTATTTGACAGAGAGAGATTGAGCATCCAGGCCTGTTCCTATTTTATTTGTTCTCTTAAACACACGCCACGAAGTAGGAATGCAGGTGTGGCGCAGCACAGAGTGAGGGAAGAAAGTTGTGGTGTGCTCAGCTCAGGTTGGGGTGTGGTTTTTAAAAAAACAAATCAGCAACATTTCCCTGTGCTCTCACACTTAACATCTGTGTGGTGTGTGTCTCCATAGGGTCCCTGCCAACAGTGGCAAAGGGAACCCATGTCATCATTCCACTGGTGGATGAGTTGGAGGACGATCGCTGGGAAGCTGCCATTGTGAAACAGGATGGCAACAGGATCAAGTTGTCCGTGAACTCTCTACCTACAGCAGTCACTGGCCGATACCAACTCACTGTGGCAACACATTGCCCAAAGGGCGAAGCCACTTCCACACATGACCCAACCAATGACATCTACATGTTGTTCAACCCGTGGTGTGAAGGTAAATAGAAAGGATAGAAAAGGTTACGTTTTTACATATGATTACCAGAACCCTTCCCTCAAATACTTTTACAAAACAGGATCATATGAAATAGATCTGTGACTGTTTTAGCTGAATCTCTGGTTGGTTCAGTGCATCCCAACATGACCATCCAAGTCTCACACTGTATGGAGTTGATAAATAAGCATGATGAAATACTGTAGGACATACTGTAGACCAGGGGTGAGCAACCTGGGGTTTTTAGCTCTAGTGGATTGCAACAGGAAGATAAGAACTGGAGAAACATAGCATTGTCAAGTTTGACAGCCATCCGACCACACTCATGCTTGCGTGGTTACGAGGTTGACTGACATAAATTCAGAAGAATAGGGAGCCGAAGCAAAAGTTATCCAAGACTGCCTACTGGTTTAGTAGCGGCTAGGTGGGTAGCACGATTTTCCATAGACACAGTAAGACACATCTTACAACAACCAAACAAAGCAATAGATATTGTTGAAAATCACCTATTTCACTCAGTGACCCCTCCTCTTATATAGGATAGGATATAGTGTTCTGCCGTAACAGGTCATCCACTGAGATTAGAAATCCAAGTGTTTGCCAGTTGTGGGACTTTATGTTACTTCTGACCCACAAAACTGAGAGAACGAATGAGAAAAAGACAACTCTTGCTAGCTAATATACTTTATGCCATAGACACTCTGCAAGACCTAGTACACCGTACAGACTGATCTCATGTTGGAGGTACTTCCTGTTTCAGAGAGAAATATATTCTTACTCCTTCTCTGTCAGATGACGCAGTATTCATGGATGATGAAGACGAGAGGAACGAGTATGTTCTGAACGATGTGGGCAGACTCTATTATGGCACAGAGAAACAAATAGGAACTAGGACGTGGAACTATGGACAGGTGAGTGGACTGTGTGGTCTCCCCACATCGGTGTTTGGTGATTGGTGAATGAATTGAGAAGGACCAATTGATTCTCTCTCACCCCTTCTCTTTTCTCTGTTTTGGCATTAGTTTGATGAGGGGATTCTTGCTGCTTGCCTCTATGTCCTGGAAAGGAGTGGAACACCTCCATCTGGTTGGGGAGACCCTGTCACTGTGGTGCGAGTTGTCTCAGCCATGGTGAGACTACATTACATGTACACAAAAAACATTAACACCAGACCTATGCTTGTATTTCTGTTCATAGGATGCCATTATATAGCTCAGATTCTCCCTTTCTTCATCCAGATCAACTCCCCTGACGACCGTGGTGTCCTGGAGGGGAACTGGTCAGGAAACTACTCAGGTGGAACTTCTCCAACAGTTTGGAGTGGCAGTGTGGAAATTCTCAAGAATTACCATACGAGTGGAGGCACCCCTGTCAAATATGGCCAGTGCTGGGTCTTTTCTGGTCTTGTCACTACAGGTTAGCCATGTTTGCACTAAATGTGTTCATGTGACATATGTTTATGTGTGTGACCGGTGGGCGCTACACAGATAATGATCACTGATCCTTCACCGCTCCCATCTTCTTTGCAGTGATGCGATGTTTGGGCATTCCCAGTCGTAGTGTGACCAATTTCAACTCCGCCCATGACACAGACGTCTCTTTGACAACAGACGTGTACTTTGATGAGAACCTGGAGCCTTTGGATCATCTCAATACTGACTCTGTCTGGTGTGTTCTGTGTGCTCACTGTCTTTGTCATGCTTCTAATACACATTTCCTTATAACCTGCAGCACTCTCTAGTTTATGAAACCTTCCCTTCATCTCTTTTTCCTCTAGGAACTTCCATGTGTGGAATGACTCGTGGATGGCTCGTACAGACTTGCCTCCAGGCATGGGAGGCTGGCAGGTTGTTGACGCTACACCTCAGGAAACCAGCCAGGGCATCTTCCGCTGTGGCCCGGCCTCTGTTTCTGCTGTCCGCAATGGTCAGGTGTACCTCAAACATGACTCTCCCTTCGTCTTTGCTGAGGTTTGTGCAATACATGATTCTGCTTACTCTCTCCTCTCTCATACTTAAGATGTTTCACTCCAACTCTCTCCTAGCTTTCTGACAAATCGTGGACAACATTGCCATCACACCACTACAACACAGACATCTGAAGTCTCATTAGCTGACATCTCTCTCTCTGTGCACCTGTAGGTGAACAGTGACAAAATCTACTGGCAGAGGGAGCTGGATGGGACCTTCACTCAAATTCACAGTGAGAAAAATACTGTGGGCCACTTTATCAGCACCAAGGCTGTTGGCTCTGATGAGCGCAATGATATCACACACCTTTACAAACACCCTGAAGGTATCATCAAACAAAGCATAGATCCTAAAATACAATTTGGGGGAGATGACAGGGAATCAGAGGTATTGATATTGTTTATATATTAAGCTCTACATTTTTTGTCATTATCAGGCACAGAGGAGGAACGCATTGCTGTGGAAACAGCATGTCGCTATGGCTCCAAGTCAGAGGCCTATTCCTCTCCCACAGCAGAGGATGTCTCTATAGAAGTGACGATGGATGGTGAAGGTCCTCGCATGGGAGGTGATCTAGAACTGCACATTGTGTTGCGAAACAGCAGCTCGCAGCATCGCAAAATCATCCTCCACAGCCAGGTGGCAGTCATGTACTATACCGGCGTCCACAAGGCCACTGTCAAAAAGGACAGGACAGAGGTGGAACTACTGCCCAGTGAGGGTGAGTGGAGCTCCTGTTCAGTGACGGCGGGTTTCCTGGAGCTACCTTAACTGCACTAGGAAAATGTTTTTTTAATGCATGCCAGCGCTGGCACAAAGATGAACTGGCCCGGGCTGTTTTTAATCATACGTTACTGGTGACAACATGAAGTGTTTCATTACTGTAGCAATGTGCACAACATGAAAGAACCACTGTACACAAGGAAGCTGAGATACTGTTTCTTTAACAATATGTAATATTAACAATTGTAAAAATGTTAACATTTACAACACGTTTTGTGTCTAGCTTCCTCAAGTATTGTACATAACAGTGCCCTCAGAAAATATTGTAAATACAGTACATTATTATCAAATTACAGAAAAGATCTCTCACCCTTATCTCACTTTGATATCGTCCCCTGTCTACAGTAAAGACTCTGGAGTGGACCCTGGAGTATAAACACTACCAGGACCAACTAGTGGACCAGGCAGCTCTCATGCTGACACTGTCGGGCAGGGTCAATGAAACACAGCAGGTCCTGGCCACTCAGTTCAGTTTCCGACTCAGGACGCCAGACCTCATCATAAAGGTGAGCCAAGCAGATCTGAAAGAAAATATTACTGATTTAATGTCATTTCAGTTCTGAAATTGTTTTTTTTAAATGTTTCCAATAGCCAAGTGGGGAGGCCATGGTAGGGAAGAAGATGGCAGCAGAGATCTCCTTTACCAACCCACTACCAAGGTCGCTGAAAGGAGTGATAATCCATGTGGAAGGACTAGGCCTGCTGAGTGCTCTAAAGATTGGTCTTGGGTGAGGAGAACAAATTCTATCTTGCTCACTCTCCTTGCCAGTTTTCTTTCTCTCTCAGACGCATAACGCACCTTCTCACTTTGTGATTGTCACTATCATGTCCTATCCTACCCTTCAGCGATATTGGCAGTCGTGCTGCTGTGTCTGTGACTGAGCACTTCGTCCCCACCCTGGCTGGACCTAGGAAACTACTGGCTTCATTGGACTGCAAGCAGCTCACACAGGTTCATGGTGTAACTGACATCATTGTGCAGGAAAAGAACACGAGGACTCTATAATCCCTTGTTTTTAGGTTTGAAAACTGAGGCACTTTCACACTGGATGTTGGCAGTCATCTCTTCCCTAAGCATTGACTGTGATTTTGTTTTTTTTTTCTTTGTGTTTCTCCAAATGTAATCTCTGTTGAAAGTATTTAGACTTGATGTATATATATATATCACCTAAATGTATGGCACTGCTGTGTTTTACTATGCATGCACTTTTAAATTGAAGGATACCAATAGAACACAGAGGTAATAAATTGTAATACATGAGAATTATGTGTTGCTTAGAATAGGATATTGTGACAGAACTTTTTCCTATTCTTCGAAAATCAGTATTAGCTTACATCAATTTCCATTTATGTTTCATAAGGAAGATCTTGTAGCACCTTTTCTACAGTATGTATATCCTATTATGAAGCACTTCTAACACTTCTAACTGCTAACTAATTCCTTAGTTGCAGAGGACAGAATGGCAGCTTATATGAAAGAGGTGTGCTTTTGTTAAATTGACAGTATTGTATGTTTTTCTGTATTGTATTGTAACTGTATTTATTTTTTGTTCATATTATAATGTGTTGATAGTAAAATGCTTTCTAAATGTCTAAAACCACATTTGAATGCTCTTGCATCAACATAAACATTTGTGAATATAAGATGTAAGTCTGGTCATTTATTGGCGTTACAGAGCACATTATGTGTGAACAAATTGCTTGTTGCTTCCCGTAGTGGTGTCCCTCGTGATGGCCTGTCACGTAATATTTAGACAGTTGTTGCCAATAGTTACGAGGGCGCATCGCCATGTTGGAAGAGTGACAACAAAACAAAGAAAAGGTACAGTAGAGGTAGAGGGTCTAGGCATAAAACATGCCTAATTTCTGTGCGGTTGTAGGGTGCTCAAATCGTTCAGGGAAAGGGCTTAAAAGATCATTTTATAGGATACCTAGCATAGTGAGCCACCAGGGCGAGAAGACCCGTCTGCTGACTATAAAGAGAAGAGCGGGATGGCTGCAGGCACTGCGGAGGAAGAACCTCAACCTGAAGCAGAGCAGTTACCACTACCAATATGACCAATACCGTATTTGCTCTGATCATTTCATTAAGGGTAAGTGATGAGTTATCAGCATATCATAAAGTTAGCCAGGTGGCTAACTCAATTGCTTTCATCTGACTAGTATTACCACTGACGTTGGCGTTACTATTAGCACGGTCAGTGTAGGTGTTTTATACGCTCCAGCTGATGACAGTAAGTTAAGCTTTTGATGAACAGGTACTGGAGTTAGACTCAAACGAAAGTATTGCTAATGTTTTGGCTAACGCTAGCCCCAGCCTTTACCCTAACCCAAGCCTTAACCAAGTCCTTGTTCTTGCGTAAACTCAACCTTTTCTACCCTTCACCTAAACCTAACCTAAACTGTAACCACTTCGTGTCCTTGCCTAACTTCTCCCGGTACCTAACATGCTGTTTGACTTTCCTGGCCATAACCTTTTCTTGAATAAGCACTCATTTCAAGTTAGCTGCTAAGCTGAGTGGCTAATCTTAGCACTTCCGTATGCGACACAACGTATTGATGACGCGACGTTCACTTAGTTGTCATCAACGCCGACACGTAATTGCTCTCAAGTATACACACTTTGCCAAACAGCCAAAGTTTGCCAACATTAGCAAACTCTGTATCCCTCTACGGTCATAAAAGTTAATCGTTTGATTTGTCAGTTGGAATTACACAAGTGCTGACGCTGTAACTTGTGAAGCACAGTTTCACAATGTTTTATTTCAGGGATTGGTATGACCTTTCAGGGATGAAAACAAATGCCAGCAATGTACCTATATCTCTATTAGGTAATCAGGCCATGGACCGTTAAGGCACCTCAGGCACTTGTACTGGCCCCTGGACCTGATCTTGATGCCGCAAGGTGCAAAAGAATAGCCAAGTCATTATTTCATACAACCAATATCTAAAGATATGTAGCTATCACTAATCTGTAGCTCTTGAAATTGGAAAGCAGTGTTTTCAGGTGGTTGTGGAAGGTTTGTTGTTTTATTTTTGCATGCGTTGCCCAGTTGGTTTGACTTGAATCTATGATCTGGAATTAGTAGAAAAGTGTTGCCAATAGAGTAAATACACACAAATCACAGAATGAGTAGCTGAAACAGTTGCTGGCATATCAAAGACATCACAAGGAGTTTTATTTAAACATACTTTGTGGTTAACACATCAGAAAGTGTTGCGTGTTTCCAACAGGTTCTTGGGTTACCTTATCTGGGCTTCGATGGGGTGCATAAGATACACAGCAGTGGAAAATACAGAAAAAGTACTGTTGATTATGTAATTTTGCCAGTTTGGGAAATTGGCTTGTGGTGGGTCTGTCTGATATTGTGTTGCCACAAATATCTCAATGTGTGTGTGCAGGAAACACTGGTGCTAACATGATCTATTACATTGTTCAGGTGCTCCTGCCACATTATATGATGTCTCAAATCCTGACTGGACACCATCTGTTAATATGGGTCACCAATATTTTACTTCTGATGGCCAGACAGGGTGTGGGCAACACAAGAGAAGCAAGAAACTAGAAACTAGAAACTTTGAAGGTAAAAACAAATGTACTACATCTCAACAAATTAATCAACTACAAATGTGCTATCTATGTCAAGGGTGGTGGTGGAGTGTGTGTTGATTATTGTCTTTGCCAGGATGGGTTTCCCTGTGGAGACTCCCTGTGTTTGAGTTTGGTCTTTCACATAATGCAGTCAAATTTGGAATTATTCTTTGTTCTGAAATGACACTTTAAGCACATGCTGGCAATAGGTGGCTCTTTTTATATTGTGCCCAGTGATGGTGTAGTGGTGAAGACCCTTGTGGGATCGAATCCCACTAGAACCTTCTCTCCTCCTCCACCCGTGCTCAGTCTCCTTCTCAGGATCTCAGGGTGGATTGCCCATTTAAAATTTAAAAACAATTAGCTATATGAAGCCTATTAAGTAGGCTTTGTACCATAGGTAAATGGACTTACAAGATATTGGCCTGGTAACTTCTGTGGATATAGTAAGTTTCAAGGCTGTCTGCTGCCCCTTCTGGTTCTGTGTATGAGAGAAGTTAATTTCTTCATTTCACCCCATGATGCATGATGTTATTATTGTGGTCAATGCCTTTGCTTTCTGATTGTATATATGGGTTTATGTTTGTTGATAGATCATGTGCAGATCTCCTATGACCAGCTGGCAGAGACGGCTGGAGGATATGAAACGGAAGATTGTTTGGAGTTTGATCAGGTTTGATTTCATCATGGCCATCTGGCTCATCAATAATTGACAGTGTAGTTTATTATAGAGTTGTTGATTGATGTGTAACAAGTATTCATCAAATTGATTTAAACGCCTTGTTTAGATTTTGGGGTATTTTGATTGGATATCATTGGCAGCACAGACAACCTTAACCTTCTGAACTTCTAGGAATATCAGTCACTGCATGGGGAATTGCAGGTTAAGGAGGAGACAGAAGAATTTCAGATACAAGACAGCCGCCAAGCATTTGCAGAAATACAGTGTGTTACAGTAAAAGAAGAGCCTGAAGTTTCCCCCTCCAACACACATGGAATTACTGAGCAGGTCAGTAGATCTGAAGGCTTGTAATACCTTTTGAAAGTAAGTAGATGGATTTGGAGGGAGGTTTACAGTTTCACCCACTTGTTCTTCAAAACTATTTTGTGATTTCAAATTTTAAAAATGTGCCTAACTGTTCACCTCTTCAGGCACTACATTTACCAGACCAAATGAAAGAAGAGATAGAGGAATCATCTTCTCTCGCACCTTGTGAAGACATTGAAAGATTTGTTGTGAAGCAAGAAGGAGAGAAGTTTGTGTTGGTTAAAGAAGATGCAATGTCTGAATTTTATGGATCCTTGGAATCTTCAGACATATAAGACAGTGAAATGCGTGTGAGTTGCTTATGGAAGAAGTTGCTTGTGAAATTAAAGGGGAATTCCGGTATTTTTAAACCTGGGCTCTATTTGTACATATTAGTCATTTATACCTCAAAATAGGTACCAGAAACCTTTGTTTAACCTCTTCCTGCAACAACTCACCTCATCTTTCAGATTTTAGAGCGAGACTTCTCCTTGAGTGAGACTTCTGTTTCTGGTTAAACAAAGGTCTATCTCTGTAGGGATCCTCTCTGTAATGTTGTCAGACACTTCCAATAACAATCTGAGCCTGTCAGTGGCAAAAACTTTTAGTGGATGTACTTTGATCACGCGCACTTGCCCCTGCGGATTACGTTGCAGCCATTGCAGCCCGTTTCACAACTGCTGGCTGAGGCGATCTACTGGAGCAATTCCAAAACTTTTTGTACCTATTTTGGGGTATAAATGACTAATACAAATAGAGCCCAAATTTAAAAATACCGGAATTCCCCTTTAAACGTATTCATGAACAGGGTTGGCCAAGCCTGAAAGACGCTTTAATTGAAATCTCAGTCTTTTGTGTGTTTTTCTTGAATGTGTTGTGATGCATGTTTTTCTTGTTACAGATCTTAGAAATCAATATCCCCAATGATATTGTGCTGTTGATGTTGTGCCATTGGCCGCTGAAAATCAGAGATGGAAGACGAGTGACTTAGATGAAACGACTTGATGACATCCTATACAGTGCTTTTCAGAACCAGAACCTGAGAAATCTGCTTCTCTATCAGCTGAGAGATGCAAGAGATTATTGCAACAGAATATCCCGATAATAAGAAGTGAAAAGGCCAGACTCATGTTGTAATAGTTTCCATGTCTGGAAAAGAAGACTAATTTAATGCATCTGCAAGCCTATAGGAATTGTGGAAGAAGACTCACATAAAGGTCTTTCAAATTCCTGATCTGGTGTTCTCTGTGCCAGACAGTCCGAAGCATTGTAAAGACCCCCTGTCAATATTCTAATATGCTATTTACTTTACGCACGCTGCCAAACAGACCCACCGTTGTGTCTATCAACTGACTGACTCTTCGATCAATGCAGCCCCTGGAGAGATGGTTATTTTCCTGTCCATACTAGACTGCTGACACTTTCCACCTGTGGCAGATGTTATGTCTGCAAGACGGTTTCACATTTCAATCACAAAACACAAATCTGAGCAGTGATCATTTTTTTTACAGCAGCTGCTCTCTGTTGCGATGTCTGGATTCAAGCTGTTTTTTGTTGCAGTTTTTCAGGTGTTGTCCATGACTGGCTTACTGTACCAGGGAGAGACTACTTCTTTTTTATTGCCAGAGGATGTACCAAGGATGAACAGGATTGGATTTTTGGAGACATGGCTGTCACTACACTATGCAGGACCACAAAGCAGCCAGAAGCCGCTGCTGTGTTTTGTGGTACCTATTTCATTGATTTCCCTGGAGGTGAAGCTCAGTGTGAGATGGCTGGATCCAGTGAGCCGGTATGTGGATGACAAGTACTTGGCAATACAAGGCCTAGGAACATACAGCTAGCTGTGTTTCCGAGGAAGGAGTGATTGCTGTCCAGTAGACTGACATAAGAAGTGTTGAAGTGTTGAGCAATTCGTGGAATATAACCACTGGGGTCTGTCAGACAGTTTTGCACGAAGGTCAAGAAGAAGGTGACCCCTTACCCATCCATCGTCTTTGCCTGTAATCAAGCAAAAGGCAGACACTCATCTTTCAGAATGTCTGGTTAACCTTTACTAGACACCATCAAAGCCAGGCAAGACTTTCGTTGGAAACATTCTTGGTGTGTGCATTGCCAATTCATGGCTAATGTACAAATGAGATTGCAACCTCCTCATGGTCAAAGCAGTGTCACTGAAAAGGAGATGTTTGTCAGTGGCAGGCACTCGCAGAGCAGTCAATAAGGTCTCAGTTATGATTGCCCAATCATCAGTGTCTTCTGAGTCAAAAGCAGCTTTAAAGCAACAGGTCAAGGCCAGGTCTCGCTGCTGTGATGGTATTGGACACTGGCTTGTCTTTGGAAAACAAAGTGGTAATTGAAAGCTTCTTGGTTTAAACCATAGACAGCAGTGCTTTGTGTCATACCAACAATTGTGATTTCATTTCTTGACCAAATGGTGCCTTTTAATGTCATCTAAATGGTTGTTTTTTGTAAATATAGCATGTGCCAGTTGAGATTATTCTTCTAAATAATTTGGTTAGCTAACTTGGTTGCGGATTGAAAAATACATGGAAAGTCATCAGGGTGCACTTTGGTGGGTGTCCAGGTGGCCTTTGTTACTGTAAAGATAATAACATGTCTAACATGTGAACTGAAACTTCCCATCTCCTGTTTATCTCAGACGACCATAAAAACTTGGAAACGAAAACTGACGAGCAGAGGACTGCATTATTCCTGGTGAGTACCAATGATCATGTAATTGGCCAATTATTTGCCTAGAGTGCCTTGAGTAGAGCTGTAATATGACATAGCATATCGTGGTACTGTCATTCATATTAAGAGGAGAAATTTCTCTCACAAGTAAAAGCCACTGCCACAGATTGTGTCTCGGTAAAGACCTAACAAGGCACACATGAATAAAGCCTCATTCAGTGTGATGAGTTTAATTTCTCATTTTCCTCATGAAAAGGAGGTGATGATGCATCAACTTCCACATTCAGAACAGAAGCCCTGCAGTTTCTCCAAGTGTAATAAATATTTTCAAGCACCTCGGCCTCGGACTTCTTAGGAAAGGATGCACAGTAGGTGGGAACCCAACCTGTCCTAAGAGTGGCCGGTGCTAACATCAGTAGTCATGCTAAGAATTCTTTTCTGTATACTCAATTGTGTTTGTTTTTTTTTGTTTTTTTTTTTTTTTCAGAGTTGCTCACGTCTCCACACTGTCTACTGCCTACTTTCACATTCTTTGCATTTCACATGTTTCTCTAATGTTGTGGGTTGCAGTCAAGAATGACCCTTTTTTGTAATACTGGAAGTAAGAACATGATCCAGTAATTGGCATGATACAGACACTGTTGTTCCATGTGTTTGCTGTAGGAGTATTTATTTTGTAATGTCATAATTTGAATGTTCCCTAAATTTGTGATTGTAAATACAAAATATTTTTGTGCGATGTTATTGTGACTGTGTTCTGAAGTCATTCCATGTTGATTTTACAATATTTTGAACACATTGCATTACATCCCTTGACTTTATGAGAGACAGTTGCAGCCAGGTTTGAATATCACAGGATTTGTTGCTCATATAAGACAGCAGTTTGTGTAGAATACGTAAGGATTCGTTTTCTTTAATGTTAAATTTGCTTTATTACAGATTCACAACGTACTACCCAAATTTATTACGACACTGATGCATCAAAACACTCATCCTGGATGCACAATTTCACAGGAAGCAAGAATAGAAATCTAATGCACTGATGATGAATCATAAAACACTAGACACTCCATTTTACAACAGTGACCCAGATTGCTGATACTCCACTTTGCAGAGATTTGGAAGATTCGTTTTAATTATCGTTCATGGTTTTCTATGAGCAATGTAATGTTAAAGATGGCTCCAGCTATAGTGCTTGCACTCTGAATGCACCAGGACAAAAGGAGCTTTAAGCAGGATACTCAGGTTTATCTCCCTTTACTTTACAACTGACCTTCAACTGCATTAAATCTTATTATATTATATGACCTTTGTACATTTCGTATCACTGTCCAAGTCATAAGGAAAATAAGCACGTCTTATTAAAGCAGATGCACAGAAACAAAATTTTTTGCAAACAGGTAGTTAAATTATATGTATAATATACACCTTGTAGTATATGTAATTCATAATCCTTTGCAATGCTCTACTTTTACCTGAAGAGAGCGCTCTACACATGAAAATCCATGTTTGTAATATCTAGTGTAATCCTGACACTTGAAGTGCTCACAGTTAGGAGAATAGTGATACAACTGTTTGTCTGCCGTGATGTACCACTACTGACCTCCAAGTCCCTGGTGGTCACACTGTACTTACTGTATGCGGACCATCTAAACCCTCAGATGTCTACTGTCTCTTGTTCCTGCACCTCATGTCACTTAGACTAAAAGCACTGAATGAAAGGGCCACTGAAGTCAAAAGGAAATATCAGCACTTACTCATATGACATTGGTCTAAACATACATAAATTGGGTTTTCTTAGAATCCACCATATTTAAGTGATGCTGTTTGTAGGGAACAGACAGTACAGATGGTAACAAGGTGGAACAGAAGGATGACATTTTGATGAAATCCTGAACCATCCTGCCCCAAGTAGCAGGGGTGGATGATCTCAAATCTCCCCCCTCGTGTGGACCCAAATTTGTTTTCATCAAATCCACTGTCTGGCGGCCTGATAATACTCATTTTATTATTTGTGTATCTATGGCCCTGGACAGTTAAGTCTAAACTGCTCTGAAATAAAAACCAGGGAGCATTACCTAAACGTGTGAGGATCGGCTCGCTTGAAAGCCCAAATCTAAATTACCTATGGACTCTAATCCCCTGAAAATTGTCTCCTATACTGACAAATTGGTGTTCAATGGAACTGTAAATTAGGGGCAAAATCCCAGATAGAAGTTGTTGAAAACTATGATATAGATTACAGAGCAGGGAAAACTCTTACTTTTAGGTATTGGATAGAGTAATTAAGGTATTGGAAACAGCAATGCCGTGGGGAATTGGGGTTAG
The DNA here is from genome assembly GCA_034670405.1 of Hoplostethus atlanticus. Lineage (NCBI taxonomy): Eukaryota > Metazoa > Chordata > Actinopteri > Trachichthyiformes > Trachichthyidae > Hoplostethus > Hoplostethus atlanticus. The sequence goes on along the minus strand of JAXDDX010000028.1, from coordinate 46,500 downwards.
GGCTAATAATATGTGACATTTAATGACTTTTCCCTTTACAAAACCTGTGCACATGCAGTGTTTGGATATATAGTCCCTTCCCACAACGTTGAAGTTAAAACATGTTCCAAATCACCAGTTCAAATCGCTACACTGGCCAGACACACACTCTTCTATCATTGTGCCCTTTAGCAAGGCACTTAACCCCCAACTGCTCCAGTGGAGCTGCTTAGTGGCCCACAGTAGAAGACGGGCAGCTCCCAGGTGTGAAGCAGGGTGGTGTTGAAGGAGAGTAAGAGTCCTCTTTCCGTGGATAAAGGTTTTAAAAAAAAAGAAAGAAATACATGTCATTGAATAATAAGAATGAAATCCATCCGAGGTTCAGTGGTTAATTCAGGTTGACCATTCATTCGTCTCTACTTCTCACACTGTGTTTCTGTTTTTTTCTTTTTTATCAGCAGGGATCTTATCACTAGAATTTTTCAATTATATTTTGAGTGGTTCTGTCTGCAAGGATGGGCATATATCAAAGTCATAAAATGTATGCTCCTATAGGCACACACATATTACTACTGCAGCTCTCGGCTTATTACTTTTCCACATGATCACAAGACACAAATGAGACATATTTTCTTAGCTGTGGTCACATAATGTCAAGGTTAATGGTGTGTTTGCAAAAAAAAGTGCTTAGCAGTGTCATGAAGAAAGCTAAGTAAGATCTCTCCTGTCTGCATCCCTTCACTACATATCACTCACCCTGACACCACTTCAGTACTTGCTCTTATATCACAGCAGGAAATATGCCAGTAAGATTTACTCACAAAGATAAACCATGTAATCGCAATGGAAAGGTTAAGACTGAGTGAAGCCATTCAACACTGATGTCACTTGACGCCCCAATCCAGAACTTCTGGTTTAAGTTCAAGACTTGTAGTGAGGAGTTTAGGGCATGTGGGATAAATGAGTACTCCATTCTTTTTGATGTATCCTCTGGTTGCCTGTTTCTAACTAAGGGGTGCAAAATATCTAGTTTGCTACATTCACAATACTGCTTGTGTTGGGATTTGTTTTTTGTACTCAGCTTTCTGAGGTACAGAAATGTATCACTACACTGTACAAATCTCCCCCACCACATGCTCATGCTCAGTCGCATCACATGATCCTCTAACAGATTTATGATAACAGGATGTGTCTTTCCTCATAACGTCTGCAGTCTTTGGTGTAGAGAATGTAGTAGAGGGGACAGGTCCCATCCCTGAGGTGATCTGCTGGAAATAACATGCAAAATAACGTCTTTCATGACCTGACCTAACTCAAAATACACATCTGTTTTTCTTCAGTGTTTTTCAAACCTTTACAGTCTCAAAATGCTTATAAAAATTGTTTTAGCTGTCACATACTGTTAGTTCTTTCTTTAATATAGCTCATTTTATCAATTTTGAGCATGAAAAATTTGCCATCAGTTGAAATAATTACAAACAAGGCTATAGAGGGGCAAAACAGTTTAACAGAGAGTTCCATACTGCATACTGGGACTTTAAAAAAGCATTTTCTGTATAATACACTAAATGGTTTGATTTATTTTGTCCTTTCCAAAGGACAGCTGCATGTGACTTGTCATCTTTGAAATACATTTCTTACATTGTTCATTAAGCAGCAGCTACATTTATGCTGCTACATCTTGTCACATGCACTTAGTGTACAGTTGTGCATCTCTCTGACATTATCAATTCAAGAATGCTATATTCCCTCTCCCGTTCTCAAGGACCTCATCTGTTTTATGTTTTTGTGTTCACAAGAAGATGTTTTTGTTCAATAACAATTACATTTGTATCATCATATTTGCATCCCAGAGAAATCCAAACGCTAACCAGAAGGATGTGAAGTACAATTCTTGTTTTGAAAGCCTGTGAATATTGGCTCTTAGGTCTCCCACTGTGCACAGAAACAATGTCAATACAAGCACTGAGAAATTTGTTTTCAATTTGCAAGTCCACCTGTGTCTCTGTACAGGTCACCTAAAACCCTGTCTATTCATCTCAGCCTCTGATGACCTTTTCAGAAATGCCTCCAAATTGATGTTGTCACCCATTTTCTAAAAAGCCATTCATACTCCTTTACTCTTCTTTTCAAATGAATTTTTGAGTCTGTTTAGATCCACAAAAGTTTTTTTTTTGTTTTCAACTATGGTTTGCATTCACAAAAATAAATGTATCCACACCTAACTTTTGAATTAAAATACTTCTCAGCTGCCAATATTAAATGCATTAGTGTGTAACACCATGGAAAGAGCTATTTGTCCTAGTGTGCTCATGTCAAAGAGGACAGCTGTGTCACCGCACATTTTACAGCACTTTATTTTAAAATACTAGATGGTAATAGCAATTGTGTTTGTTACTGGCAGTTGCTATGACTCACAAATAGTATTTACAAATTACACATTTCATTGCTTAACAATTCCCTTGAGTGATGTTTTGATTTTGAACAATAACCAGTGTGAAGTGGTGGGGTTTCCTGTCAGCACTGCTGTTTTGCTGGATGAGGTTATAAAAGAAAAATTTAGAAAAAAGGCCTCTTAATATGACACGTTGCATCCCCGGTCAGAGGTTTTACTGAGTTTTCACTAACTATTGATACATATAGTCATCTGTGAACAAAATCTCTAAATGCTCAATGAATGATCAAATACTGATCTTATGCATGTGTCCCTTTTTTGGCTTACAAATGGTACATTTTGAATTATGAACAATTATGAACCTTGGAACCTGTCATCTTTGGTTGGAATGAAAACCTGCATACTCTCGGCTCTGCATGACACATGGTTGCCCATCCCTGTTCTACTCAGTATGACTTTCCTCTCAACACTATGATTTGGTTGCTTTGTAACTGTGTTCTCCGAGGGTCTGTTTTATTTCTCCCAAATAACATGTCCAACAGAATTCCCACAGGCAATGTGGTACTGGTATTTCCCGTCGGAACTTCGATCCCTGAGGATGCTTTTTTTTATACAGAAAATATGTTACAAAGGTCAAAGCGCTTGAGTTTTGCCCCGCCTTTCCATTATCATTCCTCGTTATCAGATAATAAAAGCTTGAACATTCTTGAAAACAAGAATTCCTTGTCTTCACTGCAGTGATGTGTCTTTTGTTCCTTAAAAACAAAAATACCACTCCACCCACTCAAACCTGAACCAACCAATGTGAATCGGTTATGTCCTCTCTTGTCATAGAAACAACAATTACTACCTTTTATCATCCACAAAATGTTTATTACTCTTTACACTCCCTGTGGTAAAAGGTTATCAAGGTTACATGATTGTAGACAGTCTCCTTTTTATTCTTTCTTTGGACGTTTGCCACTTACACACATTCATAGCCTAGATGCAAAGTAGGCAAGTAGTTGTTTGGGTATCATAAACCAATGGAAATCTTTGACTAGATGCCACACTAAAGAACACAATGACATTGCTTGGCATAGACATTATTGTACAAAATGTTTAATGCTGCTTCATTACAGTGCTGTACATTTGTGTACATCAACAAACAGTAGTTGAGTGCAGATTCAGTGTTAGATACATATGGCCCCCACTCCCGTCCCACTTTTCACATAAAGTGATAAAAAAACATTATTGTGATGAAGGTGCACTCAGTATTCAGTATTTTCATTTTCGTTTAGTTGCTTTGAACTTTAACTTATCAACATTTGTCAGCCTATTGCTGCATGATGAAAAGGTTGTATTTGCACAGGAATTAAGCAAATGGTCTTTTCAAATTAACACCCATGCATTTTTGAAACTCTACAGTGAGTACTGAATGGGTTTTAAGTATGCTATCATGAAACTTGATGAAACCATAAAAGACAACACAAACATTCACTTCAATTTGAATGGTTAAATGGTTTTCCTGCAACAGCAGTGCTATGAAAATGGCATCCACTTGCAGCTCTTGTCCAACTCCTTTATGCCTTCACCCAGACATGTACTAAAGACCAGAATTCAACAACTTGGTGTGCTGTATTCAAATAATATCTCAGACTAGATTAGGCGAATACCCTCCCATCTGGCTGCCAAAGGTCATCACTTCACAGCATTCAGTAATTAAAGAATTCAGCAGCTAGGATCCTGAGCAGGACAAGGAAGCATGAGCATGTCACTGCTGTCCTGGCACAGATTGTCTGTCAAGTTTAACATGAATTTTGAAATATAGATTGATACCATTTGGAAAAGGTGACAGTTGCTCTTACACGCCCACTCCTGTGTAACAGCATGCATGTCAGTCAAGGAAGCAGCAACTACAGTATATCCACCTTGAAATCTGTCATAAAAATCCACTGGTTTACCATGTCCTTTAAAAATGTTTCAACTACAGTTTCTTTTCTTGCACTTTTTCCATGATTTTGTTTTGTTTGTCATATTGCTGTCAAATGTGTTGTGAGAATCCTTGCAAAATTGACCTTAATTAAACTTTAATTCAAAACTGGATTTTTGATAGAAAAACAGTGGATGGATTTTTAGTGTTTGACCAATGATAGTTACTGCATTCGCAAAACACAGAAGTGCAATTAAGTTCAACTAACAAGACTGAGCCTCAATCTGAGGTTGGACTGATTGTCTTTTAGGACACAGAATCTTTGAGAAAGCCCTTCGAAAGCTACTGTGGCAGAGCGGGTACAAGAAAGGGTTAATAGCAGAATTTAACCACAGAAGCCAGAATGTAATCTCATACCAGTAGTTCTCCACACATTTACCACTACAGGCGGCACGAATAATCATCAGTAGCGTATAAGGAGCCCAGCAAATCCCAAAAATGCAGACAATAATGGCCAGAGATTTGGCAATCTTTTTGTCACGGGAGAGACGAGACCCCTGTGTTCTGTGACTAGGTGAAGTGCAGGTGGCCATGGGCTGAAAAACCCTGGAGTTTCTGTGGCAAGGAGATAACTTCTTCCTCTGGATGAAGATCTGGCTGCTATTAGGGTCCCCACTGGAAGAAGGGGACAGAATGTCATCGTCCTCTATTACTGCAGAAATAGCAGTGGGCTCGCTGGATGACACCTTCCGAGTCTTAACAAAAAACACAGACCAGGTGCCCCCGTCTCTGCGTGTCTTAGTGTCTCTTTGTGTCTTGGTGGCCTCCTCGACACAGACAGCCCTGCTCTTGTTCCTGCGGTGGATGTTCAGGTAGATGCTGAGGTTGAAGAAGGCCACCGACACAAACGGGGTGAAGAACTCAAAGGTAGAAGCACTTAGTAGGAAGTACCAGGTGAAATAAAACTCAGCAAAACACTCACTGGGTGGGACAATACTTTGGCCAACAATCATCTCCCAGAAGATAATGGCAGGACCATAGAGGAGGAAGGCCAGCACCCAAACAGCCACCATCTTGATAACAGCCCGGCGGGTCATGTTTCGCTGTGCCCTGTATTTAACCTGTGTCAAAATGATGGTAGAAGTGTGACTGGCAATGGCGCACTGTGCAAAACAAAAAAAAACATTTCACCTGACTGACAAACGTATTGGCTTCTGTTCTGACAAGCTCATTACATTCTACCCCTGTTTGTATTGTTTTGCCTTTTCAGCAGTAGGGTGTAATGTCGTAAATAAAACTCACTTGTGAGGCCCTTTCTCCGTGCTGTCTCAGTGCAGCCAATGGGAGAAGGTGGATTTCAGGCTGAGAGCAATATTATTCACTGATACAACAAAAGACTGTGAAGGAGACATCTGTTTTCTCCTGCTCCTCTCCGCCCTACTCATCACATCACTCATGCTTGCTTCATTTGCATTTCACTTCCGCTCAATCTAAACTCTATCCTTTTGCAAGGGTTTTCTATTTTCGACCACCTATTTTTGTTCTCATTTCTTTCCTTTGCCTCAAACCAAAATATATCTATCTCTTCAATTACGACAATTCGACAACTACGACAACTCACAGTGAGAAACACAGCTATACTGTATTAATGTCTGTGTGGCTAAGCATACTAATAATAATATTTATTCAACATGACAACAATTCTGGTAAACTATTGAGAGCAAACCAACACTCAAAACTTTAGAAAAAGGTTTATTTGACTTAAAATGCGTCCATTACAATATACCACTTAATAAGCCTATTGGGAAAAATTCAGTGAAGGTAAACTGCAAGAGTGACATACATTGAATTGTACTACACCAATTGTGTGTGTATGCCTGTGTGTGTGTGCATGAGTCTGTGCGTGTGTGTGTGTGTGCGTGTATGCGTGTGTGTGTGTGTGTATGCGTGTGTGTGTGTGTGTATGATAATGAGTATCTCTACAGCCTACTTACTGCTCTGGTGACTGACAGGAAGCGGTCATAACTGATGAGGACAATGTTGAAGACGGAGGCACTGCAGAGCAGATAGTCCATAACCAGCCACACCTTGCAGAGCCCCTTACCCAGCATCCACCGGCCTGTCAGGTTGTAAGGGATGTACACAGGGATGCAGAAGGCACCTGTAACAGGCACTGCATGATGACTTAACCCCAACCAACACCTCCCTCCATTACTGACCAGAACACACTAGCACAGCAGAAAACAGACAAAGATGAATAACATTGACAAGACAATTCCCAAGACCTCTAGACAGTCAGAGGTATTTTTGTGATCAATTAAATGTGATCAATTAATTGATTATGATGGCTGGCCGCATATTACCTACAAGCCCTGCAGTGTTTTGTTTCCCCTAGTAAATGCTATTCTAGAAATAAGACCACTCGGCATTGGTGGCTCCAGTATCTCTGATGATACGGTGAGAGAGAAGCACTTACAAGGATGATGAATGCCTTACAGACAGAAATATTGTAACCCCACAATACAATTTTAGAAGGATATTATACGAATAAACATAATAAAACATTTTAAAACTTTAAAATACGCAGCTATTAGGTCTATGGGTCAGAATATACCACAGAAAGTGAAACAAAATACCATTAACAACCATATCATCATAAAACTCGTTAGGGGAATAAAAAACACTATATATTCATTAGGGGCGGACAGAAGGTTGTTGGGGGCATTTGAGTGAATGTGTAGGCAGACAGAGAGAGAGAGAGAGAGCGGTACCAACTCACCCACGAGAAAATCAGATATAGCAAGGTTGAGGAAGAAGTAGTTGCTTTGATTTCTCAGGGTCTTATCCACAATAAAAGCCATGATGACAAGTGCGTTTCCAGCCACAACAACGACAACCAGGGTCACCATAAGCACCGATAAGACCACCACCAGGTAGCCCGGGAGGACGGTCCCAGCCTCGTGGACCACAGGAGTCAAGTTGCCGCTGGAGTTGGACTCCACAATGTAAGCACCCATAGTTAGTTTGATGTCAAAATCATTATAGACCTTTTCGATTCAACAAACTGATACACCGAACTAATCGAGTAGCGCGCTCCGACGTTGCCTTCCACATTACCAGGGAGTCAAACATGAATGGAGACCTGTGATTAAATGAAGGCACTTTCCCCGAATTTCCCATTTTCCTAGAATATTCTGTGACCTGGAAAGACACAAGTTGTATTAATACTAATAATAACAATAATAATAATAATAATGATGATATATCCTTTATGCGCTCTGTCCTCTCTGGTCACCCAGTTGCTTAACAATGCTGTCTGCGGTATGTGCGGTCACTGGGGAGCGCACCGTTGGTTTTGTCACCAGTGTCAAGTCAGCAGAATAAAATATACTTCTGGTCTTTTTTTTCAAAATAAAACCCTTATTGGCGAACGTATGTGGCAACTTCTGAGTAACACAAAGTAAAAAAGTTAAAATAAAGAACATATGGAGGAATTTGTAATAGAGAAAAGTACAGTTTTATTTTTGAAATTATATTTTTAACAGCATCTATTCATACCCATGCAGGCCTATGCAAGATGCAGCGTATACAGGCCACATAAATCACAATGAATCAAACACAAAAAATATACTAGACAACTTGAAATTATGTCTACTGTCTTGTAGAAATGTGTTTTAACCTATTAGTACCCGGTGTCAAATGCCCTGTAAAAGAGAGGGAGAGAGAGCGAGAGTTAGAGAGGGAGAGAGATGGCTAGGGGCAAACTTTACGATCTTATTTTGAAATCAAAATAACTTCCGGTCCTACTCTTGTGGTTTCTCACTGGCTTGACGTTTGGCTTCTTTGCCCGACAATTGAAGTTTGCGATCAAAGGCTGAAGTCCGCTAGAGCTGTAAAGCGATCTGGCAACTACCGTCAATCAAGGTGATCACTGGTTTGCAGTTATTTACAGTGCAAGACGCCGGATTGCGGTGACGCAATTCTCACAAGTTTTGTGATTCACTGATTCACTGATGTGATTCAGAGGTCAAACTCCTCATTTATATTCACACAAGTCCACTTCACAAAGGCTGAATAAATCATGCATTACCATCCCTTTTTTCATTTGTTTTACTAAGATTCTTGAAATAATATGCCATAGCATGGGATCTATTCATCTGATTATCCAACCAATTAGCAGATGCGCTAATCTCGTTTTTCAATCAACATATGAAAGCCAAGTGCGCCCTCTATGAAATTCAAATCAAGTATTTTCATTGGAAGAGATCATCCTCTCCGGAAACCTGCAATGGTCGTTGGAATATGCAAGTGTCGATGTTAGGAGAGATATTTTATTTCAGACAAAGCTATTCAAAACTGCAGCGTTTGCTTTTTTTTAAATCAATTTCCTCAATATTATCACGAGTACTGGCTGTATATTAATTGAATACAACCCCTGAATTGAAGCTGAGTTATTTAAAATCGTAGGTCATTACAGGCTTTGAAAGGTAAAATTTATATTCTGAGATTATGTAACATGAATCGAAACGAAAGAGTTAAAGAGTTTTTTGATGTAGATATTCAGCAAGACAAAAACGGACCCCTAACTTCAGCCAGTCTACAAAGCCAGAAGCACCCCCACTGTGCCAAGCAGATTTTACAACATTTCCTTTAATGTTTTGTGTTGTTTGTTGTCTTTTCTGTACTTCTCATCATTCAGATGTCACAGTTAACAGCATGAACAGCCAATAGAGATTGGATGCATGCAAAAGAAAGTTCAAATCTCAATAGTAGACTAATTATGCTCCTTGGCGTTAAGTAAGAATTTAGCTGCATGAGTTAGAGGCACTTAGAGAAAGGATTAATGGGATGAGATAGTTAAGTATGATGACAGCTTGTCAATGACAACGCTCTAAGCGAAATTAATTGAAGTGTAATTATTCTCAATGGCTGAAATGAAGAGGGAGCTTCATAGCCTACTTATATTGAAGGCCAAAGTCAGAATTTAAGCATTTTAGAGACTTGGCCTGTCGCCTGCATTGGAGCCTGGAATGAAAACTATCCTACTGTCTTTCAGTTATCAGTCTATAGTAATTGTCATGGCTTATGTCATCTGTTTTGATTCTCCCACAGTTGTGATGGATCTACGGCAGCAGAAGCCAAACTGACAAGTGCATAGACGAACACAGGATATTTTTAGATAGCAATCCTCTGCTGTCTAAGGCGAACCCTAGAGGGGTTAGTATGCAGACCATGTCTTTTACTGGATTGAGTGACACAAAACGGAGAGGTGAGGCAAAACCCCACAGGAGCCACGGGGAGACGTAGACGCTCAAAGAGAAGAGGCAACTGTGAAAAGATGAATATTTAGCAGGATTGAAGAGGATGCCAAATGCAGTGGGGGAAAGGGACTATACGTGTGAAGTGTGTTTGTAATGTCTGATCAAATCTCTTGGGAACAACATTGAATAAATCTCACGTGAATTGATCAGTTTGGCTGAAGGCTGAATGAATATTTATCTGAGGAGTGCATGAACATCAGTGGGAAAGAGCAATTGCAAATTAACGATAATATGTGATTTGTCTTATCATTAACAAACAAAAATAAAAAGTGTGTCATGTTCTCATTTTCAAATAAACCTGGATACATAACCTATAGTGTGAGACATGCACTGCACTGTATGCATCTCAAGGCTTATGAAATGTATTGCACCGTGTTGCATGACAATTAGCAAATCAATGCTTCTCAAACCAAATAGAGTAATATACAATTCAATGCTCTAAATCAAAATTGAAGTTAAATTAATTAAGAAATCACAGAAATCAAAAATAGCCCTGGGGTACCTGGGGTATTTGGGATGGATAATGTGACAGTTCATTAATCCCAGAAAACAATCAATCAATCAATCAATCACTTTGACTTTTATTAGAAGAATTCCCTGTTCCACTCTGTTAAGATGTCTCTGAATCAGCTATTAATGACCCTTTTACTGAAACAAACTGTCAGGTGGCATCAAGTAAACTGTAAAATGTATCTGATTAAATGTTTTTTTTCATTTGGTCCTCTTGTTTCTTGGCTTTTTGGTCTTCATTCCCGATCTGCTAGCCTCGTCCTGTGAAACGATAGAAAGATTAAAAACGTAATGCTATAACTGCTTAACAGCTCATGACTCAGGTTAGACAGATACTTTTGTCTGGTTTCCTGCTGAGTTCCCCTGCCTTGCTGAAATGTGCAAATTACAATGTACTGATTGGTAATCACCATACTGTTTTAATGTATTCCAATTACTGTTGCATCAAGCCAAACATTGCCATCTAAAGTACTATTATCAAACATTTTCTAATCTGCTAATATTTTCCCTGCAAACTTTCAGCTCTCCCAACACCTTAACAGCTTGTTTGGACAAAAAGCAAGCATTAACGATTGATCACTTTAAATGCAGCACCTGCAAAAAGAAATGTTGAACTTTATATTCATACAGTGCCTTCAGAAAGCATTCGACCCCCTTGACTTTCTCCACATTATGTGGTGTTACCTGAATTCAAAATGGATTGAAACAGATTTTTTTGTAATCTACAATGTCAAAGGGAATTTTTTAAGTAACATTATCTTAAATAATTAAAAATGAAAGGCTGAAATATTTTCAGTCAGTATTCAACCCTTTGTAGCAGTTACAATCCAACTTGAGTAAAGGTGCATCCAAATTCCTTTGAATGTATTTGAGATATTTCTAAGTTGATTGGAGTTCATTTCTTGCCAATGCAATTGATTGGACACGATTTAGAATGAAACATATTTGTCATGACAGAGCAGAAACTCTGCCATGAAGTCAAAGGAATGATTCAGAGACAGAAAAGTGAGGATCTGGGGAATGGTATGAAACAATTTCTAAAGTGTTGGAGGTTCAGAAGAGCACAGTAGGCTCCCACACAGACAAAGGACAGAACTACAGAGTTGCCAGAAGGACGACAGTCAGCGCAGCACTTGACAACTCTGGGCTGTATGGCAGAGTGGCCAGAAGGAAGCTGATAAAAAGGCACAGGACGGCAGCCTGGAGATTGCAAAAAGGCAGTGAAAGACTCTGAGAGCATGAGGCAAAAGATTCTGCAGTCTGATGAAATGAAAATTGAATTCTTCAGCTGTAATGTAAAGTGCTATATTTGGTGAGAACCAGGCACAGCTCATCACCCATCTAACAGCATAGCTACTGTAAAGCATAGGTGGTGGCAGCATCAGACTGTGGGGGCTTTCCAGCGACAGGGACTGGGAGACTTGTAAGGACAGAAGGAACATTGAATGGAGCCAAACACAGGCATATTCTTGAGGAGAGCCTGCTTTAGAGTGTCAAAGATCTCAGAGTGGGATGACAGTGTATGTTCCAACAGGACAATGACCCTAAGCATACAGCCAAGTCGTCTGCCAAATGACTATAAAAGTCAACACTGGAATGGCTTCAAAGCAAGGTCCTTCAGTGGCCCAGCCAAAAGCCATACTTGAATCCCATTGAACATCTGTGGAATGACTTGAAGATACTTGTTCATAGACACATCCAATTTGACTGAGACTGAGCAAATCTGCAAAGAATGGGAGAGAATCCCAAAATCCAGATGTGATGCAGACATAGCCAAAAAGACTCTATGCCGTAATGACTGCCAAAGGTACTTCAAAGTATTGACTCATGGGCAGTGGCGGCTGGTGCATTTTTCTCCAGGGGGGGCTATACCAAAAATCAAACAAACATGTACTAAGGTATCATCAGTGTATTTAAATAAATGAAAAGGCCTTTATTTGTATTTGCTGAGCTGAATGAACATTTGTTGTAATGAAACGTGCTTAAGGTAAGTTAAGGTACTTCAATTAGTGCAAATTCTTTATAATAATTATCTTTTATACTACAATATGTAATGGTGAAAGACTAAAGTAACCGAAAAGTGCCTCGATAAGTGCAACAGAAATCTGACAACACAGAACCCTGAGACAATGGCAGAAAATTATGAACACAGTAAGACCTAATAGAAAATAACATTTAAGAAAAAAATAAATTAATATGGTATTACATTTGAAATACCCAGTGCCATCAAAACGCTGAGTGAACTGGCTCAAAGAAATATGACTTTGCCTTGTGGCTTAAACTTTTTGTACATAAATTTTGCCCTTCTCTCCTTGAGAGATGCACATTTCTCAATGACTCTATGGCGCCACAGAACTTGACAGTTTATTATTTTAGACAGGATGTGCCTGTTTTTGTCAACCTCTTCATTATGCTTACAGATCCCTATCCTGTAGCCTTCATCAAGCTGAGCAGCTATGTTTACTTTCCCAAACATTTGCTTTTGATTTTTCTGATATGTGGTTTATATCATTCAAACCTGTCTGAATCCATGCTGGGTCTGAGACCTGTCGTTTGAAAAAGGGTGCAGGGAAAGCAAAATAAAGCATTGGTGTCACTACATACAGTTAGCCTAAGCCTTCCTACTAAACCAGCTCCTTGAAAACGACCGAGTATATTGTCTCATTCTGGCGCATTTTATGTCAGTTGTACCACGAGCCCCTCGCTCTCTGCTGCCAACCAGTGGTTGGTGGTGTGTAAATCAGCAGCATTCCGATAAATGCTGTTTGTACATGCGCAGTTCGTTGGTGGGGCGCAGGAATTCCTGCGCCCCACCAAGCTCCTATCTCTTGTATTGAGAGGAGCGAACTGCGCATGTACAACTTATAACGAGAGTCAATGGGCAAAGATTTTTGCGCCCCAGGCCGGAAATACGTGACCTAGCAGTAACTTTAGACAATGTAGAACAATTGTAATCTACATTTTATTGCAGATTATACATTCTACTCACTAACTATATAATATTTACGTCGCTTATTTAAAAAAAAAAAAAAATAGAGAGAAAGTAATTTTTAAAGTCTTATTCAATGAAGTCTAGGATGTGGGGAGTGGTGGGGCGGCGCCCTAGCGCCCTCTATTGGCCAGCCGCCACTGCTCATGGGGTAGAATACATTATGGGGTGTTTTGAGAAGAATGTTGACCAAAAAATCAGGCTGCAACACCACAAAATATGGAAAGTGAAGGGGGTTGAGTACTTTCTGAAGGCATTGTGTGATTAATTTCCTCCCCAAGGCCGTGCAAAGAATCAATACCCAAGAGAGTTCTTCTTTATATGTTGAGCAGCTAGCAGGATGTAATTTTGAAGCCCATTGTTGGCCTTAGGTGATATGAAATATTGGATTTTGTTTTTTCCAATCCACTGAGACAATTCACACAAGATCTAAACCTCTTTTATATCTGCCAAAAATGGACAAATTTGTTTGATATGAAATGGCTACGATGGGATATGGGATTGTGTTCACCAGTGTCGTGAATCAATCTTCCTTGTGTTTCCATTTGATTTAGAAAGCTTCCACAATGATACGAAAAAGCAACAAAACCTTTGCCTCTAACCTCGAAAACACCACTACTATGAATAAAAGTCATTCACTATACATCAAGAAAATATGAACATATACATATAGAAAGAGGGGAGATCACATGAAGCTGAATCAAGTGCTGATTTTTACAGTTATTTGATGTTTGCTTTTTTAAGTGGGACACTTTCAAGTGTAGGTTTGCAGTACCTTTAATCTATCTGTGGCGAGAGCTCAGTGGTCAATCATGTTATCAATGGGATGACTTAGCAGCACACAAAGAACACTTCAAAGCACACTGCCCCTACCTTTAGGTAGGAGAAAGTGCGTTTGATCTCCAGGACACGTGGTGTAGCTACACAGACACTTCAAATGAACTACTATCTATAATGTGAATAGAGTTACTGACGACACACAAGCCAAGCCAAAAAGTCAAGAAGAGACAAAATAGTACTAGAATTAGGTTTTATCCCCTATAGCTTTATAGCAGACATGTGGGACACTTGGACCGTTACTGCACTGTTGTTAGACCTCTTGTTATAGACCTCTTGTTGTTAGACCTGCTTTAGATGCTAACCCGTTACTGTTCAGATAAGAAATGACAGTGCCTTTAGAAATGAAACTACTAGATAGGTGATTTTTAGCATCAGAGAACCGAGAGCAAAACCAACATCTAGCCTCATGTTGCGCTATTAGTAGACTACAGAGCTGACCCAGATAGTATCTCACCGAAGAGGAGGTGTATCCTTCCTGTACTAGGATGTTTCTAGCACAGTTGTTGATGTGTTTGAAGCGGTCTGGGCCCAACAAGATACCTCCATACCACCGAGACACAACCACCATGACATTGCGCACGTCCAGAATCTGTAATGAGAAACAAAAAGGTATTTATGTGAATATGTCCTTGCATGTATGGGTTGAGTGCGAGTAAGAGAGACTCAAACATCCTTGCTTGGCAGGCATTTTCGACCAGGAAAACAATTCACACCAGATGCAACACAGAATGTGGCTTCATGCAGCATATCTGGCTCAAGCCATCAGCTGTCAATCTAAAGCTTTTAACACAGAGAGGGAGAATTTGGCTCGGGTACTGCAAGACACACAAAAGTGCAATCTGGTGGGTAAGGGGACTCATCCTCATCTGGCTGCTAGCTCTATTAATCAGCGCCTTCTTTTATTCATTACCTCACACTTCCCATTCACACGCAGAAATTAATAAACCTCAAATCTAAATGAGGAAGCGGGAAGAAAGGGATAAAGAGGAATGAGATTAACAGATTAAAGAGAAAGCTCTTAATGTAAATTGCTCAGTATATTGATAGTGTCACAAGTGGGAGATTAATCAGAACGTTGCCCAAAAGGCTGAGCAGGAAGACAGGAGGACCTGATATCACTGTGGTACAGAGGGTCAGTCAGCTGCAGGAAGTCTGCCTCCGATCTGGTGTTATATTCACAGAGATTAAGAAAAACATGTATCAAAGGCACTATTTGGGGATTTACATTTAATAACAGCCGTTATTTTATGAGTGAGTATTGGAAATCATCATCTGGAAATGCTTCGATACTTAGTTCCCAAGGCAGCACCCACTGGTATTGAGTGTACCAGAATTACTGAAACTTATCATTAAGTTTTGATTGAAACTTTTTTGTATTGTTCTGATTACAATAAAATCTTTGTGTTCGCCAACCTTGCACTGGCCTTCGTACAATGCTAAGGGGAAGTGTGTGGACATTGTGTGCACATTTGAGTGCGATGTGGGTGTGTGTGTGAATCACAGTGCCATCTGACAACACAAGCCAGTGACAAATAGCTCTTTGATATGAAAAATGAAAAGATTAATAATGGGGTGAAATGGATGTCATGGTACCACCAACTTCCTCTGGAGAATGACGGAAGAGGAATTTGCCACCCTGTCAGTCATTCAGTGGAGCACAGGCACAAAAGTATGCAAGGTGGCAAACAAGAGAGATGCTTCAAAGGGAAACTGCAACCCTGTACACATTAGCTAATCAACACATTAAGCTAAAAAGTGGTGGTGTGTGTCCTAGTGGTGCTGTCACTTCCCTTTGTGTAACTCTGTCTCTATCTAAACCCACTGTTGCCGCAAGAAATAATACAATCTAAATTTGAAGTTTTCCTGTGCAATGTACTGCTGCCTCAAACAAAATGTCCCTTCGATTTAAGCCACTTCACCCCAAATGTGTATCATGTCCAGTGACACAGGTTATCTAGTCTAGTTGACACGGTCACCTGATCACCTTGCACAAGCTAATTCGATTTTGGTTCTCAGTTCCTCTCAGGAGTCAGTGGCAAGCTCCTTATCCAGACCAATCACAGTTTAAAAGGCACAATAGGTGCCAAATGATGCAGACCAGCATACAATGAGCATGGCTGGTTAAAATCAATGGAAACCCAACAGGAAGTTCCACAGCCAAAAGGTTCACCATGTGGTCATAACAAATCTGGCCAAATGTAGGAACGATATATACTGGTATACTTTGTGTACAGTTCGGCCACACTTTGTATTTCCCTTACTATGCACAAGTTTAGTGTGTCCTGCACCGGATCATTCATTGGCTTTGGTTCATTGTTTCTTTTTTAACAAGCCCGATATACAGTATAGTGCCATTGTGATGAGTGATCTGCTGGGTAAAGCACAGTAGATTTTAATACATATAGTAACCTGTAGTAAATGGAGCAATCTTCCTCCTGCAGCCGTCTCACCATCGTCTTCGCAGTCCTGCAAGAAGCTCTGCTTGTCCTCACAATAAATTCTACAACAGACAGAATTATAATAGTTTGGCATTAGTTGAGTGAACATTCACCTTTTTGGTCAGAGAATGACACTGAGGCCTGGCAGCCTCTTCAGAGGAAAGTTTTTAAAGTGGTCTAAATGTCAACATCTCCTCCCTTGGAGTAATGACCACCCAGGCAGCAGCTCTGGATCAAACTCATTAAACCAGGCTGAAAAGTTGGTACACATGCATGCCATCTCACACAGGCACACACACGTGCACACACACACACTCACACTCACTCATACATATAATATGCAATATTGTCCAGAGGCAATCATTTTCTCCGTTGCCTATCTTGACCTTTAATTGCAGTAATGGGCACTTTTGAAAACATTAACATGCCTTGAATCTTTATTTATATAATGTTATTCTCCACTAATGGCACACAGTAACAGACCAATCATATAACTGAAGATGTTACCATAACATATAATAATAATAATAATAATAATAATAATAATAAATAATAAAACCAAGACATTACATCACACATATGTAACATTAGCTGACCTGTAAGCATAAATATTATGAGTGGCACTAGCAATCTTCTTGTTTTCATACAGCTTGTCCAGGACCGTTTTAACCTGCAACACAAAACAGACACAATAATAAATATGTTAACAGTCACTTCTCCATCTCATTCTACATCCATTCTATGTGAAAATTGTGGACAGATCCATTAGAGGTGCATCTTTAAGTCTATGACCAATGTGATTTTTCCCTAAGCTCTTAGCCAGAGGATAACTTCTGCAGAGCTCACATAGTTCTCATATTTAACACCCGTGTGATGTGTAAAGAAAAGCGAGTCAATTTCAAAACAATGTCAGGTTGAAATTGGTGCTGTATCCAAGGAGAAACAGGGGTGCTGAGTTCATCATTGTCTGACTAATGCATACTACAGCATTAGAGAGCTGTGAGAATGTTTAATCTCAGAAGAAAACTTCTCAGCACATCAACCTCTCTCAGCAAAGCTTTTTCAGAGCCTATAGGGAACTTTATGACAAATACAAGATCATGTTTTGTTTGAAGTCTAAACTTTGCAACAGCCAGTGGAATAAAGATGACATTCCTGTTCATAAGGAGTTAACATCTTAAATTTCCAGTCACTTGCATATAAGCCTGTGCAATTTCAAGTGGAAAGACTTACAGCAGAAATGCACCCTAATGCCAAATTCATATACTATTATGTTATTACTACGATCTTGGAAAATTGGCATTGTGTACAGTACTGGACAGACTGTGGTGCTAAGACTGCCAAGTGTTTTTTTATTCCTACCGGGGCAGTCTATTAAATAAATTCCTTGTTTATTCAGGATTTGTGTGCATGAGCAAGTCTCTCCCAAAGCAATAGCACTACAGGGATATGGTCATTCCTGTCAGTGGAGCAGCTCTTGGTTTCTCAATAACATAATAGGTTTGAATCTTTGTTCTCTGATTTGTAGTATAGCAATACAGCTGTTCAAATTCACAGTTTTTGTAATTGAACAGTCCAAGACCATAAAAAGGAAATATGTCAATTAAGTGGAAGGTGAATTCGTAATGCATACAATGTGATGTGTAATTACATGTTTCAATCTACTCAGCTCATCTACTCTCTGGAGGATGGCAGCGTCTATAATTATTTTTGTCCAAATAACACTTCATGGCAGGTGGAAGCTTTTAGGAGGAGCTGTTATCTGGAGAGTGAGATTTGGACACAGTCAGGGGATGTTTCAGTTTCTATATTGGTGAGGAAATTAGCACACTGAATAAGGCCCCATTACAAGGTCTTTGTCAGAGAGGCAATTTTCTACACATATTTGAAGCCAGCACTCTCTTTGCCTTGATGGTCACTGAAGCATACTACATCTTTTACTTTCTCATTGAAGCTTTTGAAGCATAGGAAATAGATCTTTGATTGGTATTTTTTTGAGTAATCAAGTATACATGCATATTGTCAACCCAGGGAATGAATGCAAAATGTGATGAAATGTTTTTAAAAAAAATACAGCAAAACAAAAAAAAAACCATTGCATTCATGTGCTGTACCTGTCTGGGAGTTACTACAGGTGCTAAGTGAGGCTGGAAGGTACTGCGTCGGTCTGTGATAGTCGCTCCATGTTTTACTGGAGGTACCTCTTCATCTACAAAAGAAAAAACAATATACATCTTATCTTAGAGACTTGGGCTTTAAAATGAATGAATGTCTTTCATTTAGACTACTGACACTGTGGTTAAAACGCACTGTAATGCAACACTGCTGAAAAGACTATAATTCAAAGGGCCATACCATCTGCGTGATCCATGAAGAGATGTGCATTTTCTGTGTTCAGTTTCAGAGTCCTGAAGTCCGGCATATATTCATCATCATCCACGTCCTCCTCAGTTGTCATATTGACCTTTTCTGGTTGTTCCACTGAAGCAGTAATGTAATAAATGTTTAGTTAAAACTTTTGGTGTCCTTAAAGGTCCCTCTGACTCCTCTGCTGGCCAATCAAGTACTCATGAAAACGGACACCTACTGTGCAACTCATGACCAAATGACTATTACGTGACCGTAACATTATATCATTAATAGTTTTGTGATCTATTAAAGCAAGACAGACTCTTCGTAATGGGTGACACCAATTAGGTAGAAATGTATAGTAACAAAGCTCTGAAGGTTCATATTTTTAATATGTAAGATTTTTGAATTTCTCTAAAACAGGAAAACATGCGCGCGCACGCGCGCGCACACACACACACACACACACACACCAAAATTCAATCCACATGGCACCAACAGTAAGTCTCTCTGTCTGCCGTCTGCCTGGTCTGTCCATTCATCTGTAATCATCTGTCCAATTATTCCCTTTACTTCTGATGTCCTCTGTCGTGTTTACTTCCTTTTCATTTCCTTTTCTCTAAAATGTGCATCTTCAGCCTTATCACTTTATCTCTCTCCACCACAGCTTTGTCATTTAAATGGGAACAAGCTGTCAATCCCAGTTATCTAAGCTAAAGTGACCAATTGCACTAATTACAACATGAATTATCTAGAGAGAATGTTTATGCTTCGCAACAATGGTGACGACAGTTAATATTTTCAGGCTTGTTGCTCAAAAGAGACTATCTGACTCACTGGCAGATACTGAGCTCCCCAGAAAAGCCTCCCCAGGAACCCTGATTCAGTGTGACACTTAGAGAAAATGTCTCATTTGGATATCTTTCACTCTTTTATGCTTCAAAAAGATTCTGTCTGGGTAACAGAAGTCATTACTTTGATATGGATCTTAATTCACTTCAGTCACTCAAAGTCAGACACAAGACAGCTTTTTTTTACTGCCCCCACGAGCCTTTGTGCTCATCTTATCACAGCCATGCTTGGTCACATCAAATAGTTGTGTTATTGGTGGGGGACTATCGTAGGCAGGTTTAAGCTGGAAAACTTGATAGATAAGGCTTCAGGGAGGGAATTGTATTTACTGGATATTTTATATGGCTATTTTATTTACAAAATAACGTTTTCAATAACAGAACAATATTGCCCTCTATTGATGAACAATGGGCCATATCAGAGTCAACTCATTACACCCTAATGTGAATTATTATATATTAGTGGAGAGCATGGCATTGAATCTGCTGGGCATAATACAAGTGGGTGTTCTCACTGTGCTATACAAGCTGTTTTGGATTAATACATGTCCACCAAATGGCATTTCAAATAATTACAAATTGCTCATAGAAGTGTGGGCTTTAATCATAAATTGTATTTTTTTAAACCTCACCTGTTTCTGTGCTTTCGGATTTCTCGACGAGAAATTCACGAACCTTTTCCACCCAGAGGTAGAGGATGCTCTCCCCTGCATGCTCTCTGTTGAAATGTAAATATTTCCTTGTGAGGGTCTACTCTCTAAAAGATACAGATCAAGCACAGAGAGAATAATGGCTTTTTACACTTTGGAAAACATTGTAATGTTTATGGAAATAACTATAAACATTGTTGTTACTGGTAATATCTAGTCAGAAATTATCAAATGCACTCACACATAGAGGTCTTCAAGGCTGTTGGCCAATTTTACCCTCTCAAGGCCTCGCAGCCATGCTGCACTACAAAGGCAATGAATAATGACAGGGTTATTGAGTTGGATGGTCTATGAGGAGTCTTCAAGTACAATGTTGTGAATTTAGTGTATGGATTTAAGATTACATTTAAAAGGTAAATGGATTTACTTAATCTGGTAGATGGGTGGTGCTGTACTTGGATAATCAGGTGGAAGAATTATCTGTTGAAAGAAATATACATTTGATTACAAACATTTAGAATATTATGAATCTCTCCAAAAACACACACACGTGGTTAATAAGAGATATCGTTTTACCTGCAAACATGCAGTCAGTTTTGGTTCCTCCAAGTTGTTGGATATTTTGATGCAAAATATTCTAGATGCTTCGTCTATAACACACCATTCGTCCCCGTATATGGAAGAGAGTGCCTCAACCTCTTCAATCTGAATGAGAGGAAACAATAATGTAGCAGCATCACCAACAATATAGCAATGGTATAAATCTGCAGGTATTAAGTATTAAGCTTTATTACAACTAACCTATACAATTATTTAATTTAATTTCGACCAATTCACAGTACCTCACCACCACAGCTCACTCTCTAGAGGCATATTATTTAATGCACAGTAGGTAAGTAAAGGAATAGAAAACTAGAGCGAGAAGATTAAAATGAGTGCAAATGCACACACACTTCACACTCATACAGTATTATATTACAACAGATTAGGAGTTAGCCGAACGAGGCAAAAATAATATAAACACAAAAATATGTTTGATGTTATTTATGTGGTTATGTCAATTTGAGTATGGTCTTAATGTGCCTCTTTTAGCTTAAGTTAACGTGGAGAAAACTGCACCCAATCATCATGATGAGGCTGTGCTGATTGAGTGTGTGTTGATTCGTGGTGCCTGTGCACCATGTGGGGTCTGATGACGTCACATGTATTGGTGTTAATAAATTCATACACCCTGGGAGCAGCTTGCAGTGTGTAGACTGTACACAATGTCATGGTTGTTCATCCATGTGTATTTTACTCAACATTACTCTGCCTTGCATTTGTGAGACGGAGGCAGAAAAAAAAGAGTTGTTTAGTAACTAATATCATTCATTTGAATTAAATTGAGTCCTAAAACATGTGTTTGTGTTTTTTTTGGATTTCTCAAATTGACTGTAATTTGCTTGTCAATTTGCTCTTAGGGATATTCAAGTTTAAGACTAAACCATAAGGTTGTCTGGTGTTTGACCCCTGCAACACTTGCAAACAGAGGCTAAACAAGAATATGCCAGGCTGTTGAAACTTGATCTGCGAGGGTGTCAAGACAGACAGCTTACTTGAGATTGAAGATCCCCTACATTTTCCGGATTTATGATGTCGGCCATTTATTTATTCCATCGTCAAGCCAACGTTACAAAAAATATCACAATTAGTTAGTCACTAAAGTTATGGAGTCAGAAAACAAGACAAGTTGTAGCATATGTAACTCTTCTTTAACAACCAATGGCTGTGTGGACTCTTCAAACTACTTCCAGGGTAAATTAGATTGGGTGTGTACGTTTTGTATTCTGGGGTCCGCCGCATTTAGACTGTAGCGGTGTCTCTCACAGGATCAGAGCGTAATGAGCAATTTATTTTACTGTATGTGTGAATTATAACACACTGCAGATAGTTTATAGGGCCTATGTTTGGGAATTTAGCGTGGAGAACTATTCAATGCGCTTAAAACAAATTATGTACGAAGGTAAAAAATTAGGGGCGGGGCTTTTATTTTGAAGTTTTTTTTAAAAGAAAGTCTGGGCCAGGCGACTTCCTCAATACAAAGATCAGCTGATATCAATGTAAACAGAAAACAGAGGCGTGTGTGACGCGCTTTTTCTTCGGTTTAAAAGAAAAGCCTGAAACGCGGCTTGTATGAGAGTTATGTCCCGATAGCTGCGACTTGCTCGACATGCTGTCTCTAAGCAAGTAGTGTACGAGGAGGAAACGCCTCGGGGGTCTCTCACCTCTTCAGCAGCCTCGGTCGGGGACTATGTGAGGACAATTTTCTGTCTCTTGGTTGAACTGGCTGCTCGCGGATTTTTCTTCTTTGAGTTTAATCAGTAAGTGCACGGCAGACTGTTTCCCGGGCTTGTGCTGCATTGCTTCTGGATTATCAAGTCAAATGTTTCCTGATGAAATGAAACAATGAAAAAAAAATCACATTTCTCCCGTCACTAATTTATAGCATTTGTTTGGAATTGCATTTCCAAATTGCATTTATAGGGAACTGACGTTTCCAAACTGCTGATCCTCACTCTTTCTATAGAGTAGATTCATGTTCACGTTCTCCTAGAAACTGGACATGGCAGATGTAAAGGAAGTCACAAGACAAGCTGCATACTGCATTATCTCCAAACTATTACTCAGCACTTGAGGCTCTTTGGTCTTGAGCAATAGAGTATGAAAATGACAAAGGGATTTTAATAATAAACCTTATTTGTATAGCATTTATATAAAAAGCAAAGTTTGCAAAGTGCTCTATAAAAAGGAATGAAAAAAGAGAAAGAAACAGAAACGGCAGGGTTAGATGATTTGAAGATGAATTCATTCTTGAAATGAAATTAAAACATAACCAACACAAGATTAAAAAATGGGGAAAATCAAAAACATTATAGAAAAACAAGTGTATGAATGTCTTTTAAGAAGTGATTTTAAAGAATAAAATAATATTCAAGAAAATTCATGCTGTTATTTATTCTGATTACATCATATGTACTGATATAGGGGATTTGAGGACATTGTTGATCTACTGTAAACAGAGCCCTGAGATTCAAGTCAAAGAGCAGCTGAGTAACTGTGAGTAACTGTCACATGGTTTTGACTCCCAGGTAAACCTGTTTCAGTGCTAATCAAGACTCAGCATGAATCAGCCTACTTACAGTCTCATTGATGGAGTTTGATAATCCTTCCTGATAGCCACGTGACATTCCATGGAGTGTGAAAAACTTTTCCTGCAAGGCTGGTCTGGTGACTGCTATCTTTTGTAATGATTATTATTTCCTCCTTCTCAGTTGTTTTGAAATTCCCTCATCTTCTGACAACAGAGGCTCTCGTGACCTTTTCGTGTGTGGATTGAGCAATTTGATATGCTGTGTTCTCAGGCAATGCAAGCTTGAACAACCTCTACAAAGACTTAACATTTGAAAGAATTGTGTTCTGAAAAAGTCTTAAAATGTCTTAAATCTGAATTCAGATTCAGATAAATGGTCTTTAATACAGGTAAATAAAGCAGAGGTCTAAAGTTTGTGGGTTTTTCGGTGTGCTGTTCTTCTGTTAAGAAATCCAGTCATGCAGACCACATTCTGATCAGTCTGCAGTTATTTTCATTTTCACTTTTATCATTTTTTTAAAACGTGAAATTGGTCTTAAATTTCATTATAATTGGTATTAAAAAGTCTTACATTTCAGTTGATAAAACATATCTGGAGATTGGGGGAAAATGTCTTCTGCCCTGCAAGTATTTTTGCTTCTAAAGTTTTAAATCTGTTGAAATAGTCCATAAAGCACCCCTAGCGTTGGTTCCAGAGAACTGTAAACATCTGATGCTGCTGATAAAAGTAGAAGCTCATCGATTTTATTTAGGTGCTGCCAGTAAACTTTAATTTATTAGAAATTAAGCTAAATCTCAAATACCCACAGGGTTGTTTGCATACACTCAATATATCCGGGATGAGTTTAAAAAAAAAAAGGAGTCCCCTTCTGAAAGCATTGTTTTTACCATTGCTCTGTTAATGTATTTCCTGTGCAGGGGTCCATGGAGGAGCTGGACCCGGAGGAACAGTTCCTGCGCCACGCGAGGAATGGAGACCTGCCTGGTATTCAAAGGCTCCTCATGTCCAAGATTAAAGAAGAGACTCAGATCAACATCAACTGCAAAGGTACACATGACTACCAGATTCTGATAACAATAATAATGTGTTTGTGTGAGATAGAATAAGCTTGATGTTTGAATTGCTGTAATATATAATATATGTTCAGGTAAGAGTAAGTCTAACCTGGGATGGACTCCTCTTCACTTGGCCTGCTACTTTGGACACAAAGAGGTAGTGGAGGAATTGCTGAAGGTATGTGTTTTGTTGTCAATTAGTCAATTAGTGAGTTTTTTTTTTGCATAGTCTAGGTGTGAAATGATTGCAGTTGTAATGTGTGTGTGTGTGGTCTGTATACATACTGCAGGCAGGAGCAGATGTTAACTTGCCCAATAATATGGGCGATACGCCACTGCACAAAGCTGCCTTCACAGGAAGAAAGGTACCCTTACATGTCAAGAATTTTCAAGTCTAATTTAAGTTTATCAACATTGTCACTTACTCTTTGCACCTCTCGTTTGATGGTATGATTTTGTGCATGTGTTTTATTCATTCACTCGTTCAATCCACCAATCAATCACGTATCGATCAGGAGGTTGTCATGCTGCTGCTACGCTTTGATGCATGTGCTACTGTCATCAATGGGACAGCACAGATTCCCAAAGATGTCACTCAAAATGCAGAGATCAGAAGCATGTTAGAAGGTGAGAGAGAGACACGTTTGAGGCGTTCTAACTTTGTTTTATAACACTTGTAGCGATATCAAATTGTTTCTGTTTAATCAGGGTGATATACAGACGGGTGACAAATTAAAGGAAAAACCTGAAAAGTGAGTGGAGAAACATAACAATGCTTCCATACAGGTGTACTGCATGATACAACTAAGCAATTAACATCCTGTCATGCTCTGTGGCATGTATAAACATGCTGAGAAGGCCCAGTTGACCTTGATGAAGATGGCAAGAGAAAAATATCTACATGACTTTGAAAGAGGGTTCATTATTGGGGCACAGATGGCAGGAGCTTCAGTCACAAAGACTGGCTCCTGCCATTTGTGGCTCATGTTTCAATAGGAAATAGAGTTCAGTGGTGCAAAACCCATAGGCACTGGTCTACAGAAATGTGGAAAAAAGTGATATGGTCAGATGAGTCATCCTTCACCATATTCTCGACAAGTGGGCGAGTGCATGTTTCCCAAAAGGGTCCAACTGTTTCCTGGCATGGTGTGGGTCCACTTGTCCCCTTAGAGGGAAGGGTCACTGCAAATCAATACAAAGTTATTCTGAGTGATCACCTTTATCCTATGATGAAACATTTCTATCCTGATGGGAGTGGTCTCTTCCAGGATAACAATGCCCCCATCCACAGGGCACGAGGGGTCACTGAATGGTTTGATGAGTAATGAGTAATAGGGAATATCTTTTGGAAGTATAGTTTTCCCTCCCTCCAGTAGAGGTCCAGAGACTTGGAGAATCTCTGCCAAGGAGCATTGAAGTTGTTGTGGCAGCTTGTGGGGCCCAACACCTTACTAAGACACTTTATGTTGTTTTTTCCTTTAATTTGTCACCCGTCTGTATATACATATAAACACACATACAGATTATTTGTTATATTCTTTTATAAATTCTCATAAATCATCTTAAAAATGTTATTAATTCTTATAAATCATCTGAATTCTTAAACATCACGTCATTTTACTGATATCAGCGGCTGAGAGAACAGAGGAGAGGAAACTGGAGGAACAACTTTTGGAAGCGTCAAGAGAAGGAGACCTTTCAACTCTAACTCATCTGGTCAGTGCTTCTTTCTTTCTACTGAACATCCCTACAATATTTGGACTTAGGAATTGGACACCTCAAAATGTTCTTCAGTATTACTTATTTTTGTAGGACAATAATATGCAATGGCTAGTGCTGGAATGGGCAAATATTTGCAGTCAGTATGATAGGCCAAAAGGGCTGTGTGGTGTGTGTCTGTACTTGTCAAAATTGTGAAGCCGTTGCAGCAACACTGTGAGCTGTAACTGTGCCAGATCTTAGACAGAGCATGAGAAAGTGAAGTTTCCACTTGATTCCTTAACTTGTAGTTGGGCGAATTCAGCCACACGGAGCCAGATTCATGCTTGAATACATCAAAGACTACGAAAGACCCAGTGAGAGGATTTCTCATCTGTCCATTCTAGCTCAACAGGAAGAAGCCACCAGTTATCAGCTGCACTGATCTGTTGGGTAACACTCCACTACACTGTGCAGCCTATCGAGGCCAGAAACAATGTGCCCTGAAGCTGCTCAAGAGTGGGGCCAGCCCCGTCGTCAAGAACAAGAACGGTACATTTCACGAGTTGGAGCATTAATACTCTTCAGCCAGAGCTATGTATTGAGATTGACTTTAACCACTAAAACCACAGTAGGCCCCAGTAGTTTCCTATGCTCTATGGTAGTCCAGTAGGATATTTTAGCTTTATTACTTAGCAGTACAATTTCGTTCCAGGGAGTAAAAACGGAAGTGCTTTGTGTTTTGTTTTCTGTGTTTAGTTTTGGGGTTTATGGGGATGATTTTTTTTGTCTGTTCTTTGAGCTTTAAGGGAAAGTGGGAGAAACTGTACACATTGTCTTGGTTTGTTTATGTTCAGATGTAAAAAAAAAAAAAAAAAGAAGAAGTTCCAGGCTTCATTTTCACAACCTTGATAGATCCAAATTGTTGCTTTCTGCCATTAGGGGTCAGGAAATTGTTTTTTTTTTTTGCTCCTTATCTATGTATTCTGTTGTACTCACACACCAGTTGTTTTGTGTCAATATCTCACAGGCCAGACTGTGTTTGACTTGGCGAGTGATGCAGTGATGAAGCAGGTCCTCGAAGGCAACGTTCATCGAGTGAGTGCTCTGATAGTGTCCTACCCAATTGCTATTCCGCTTTGTTATTCAAAATGTTTTCTACTTTTATACCTCATGTTCCGTATGTCTGTCCGTCACAGGGCATGACCCGCCATGTCAAGATGTTTGAGGGAGTCCTCTGGAAGGTAGAGCGTGGGAATGATTATTACACACAAACAAACAAAGGGTACAAACCACTGAAAAACCAGAATGCTGATTCTGCTCTTCTGGTTCCTCCTGCAGAGCTCCAGGTTTTTCGGCTGGCGCTCCTACTGGGTCGTCCTTCAGGATGGGGTTTTGTCCTGGTACTCTAAACAGTAAGTACCATCTCTTGTCTTGGCACTACTTGATTAGTCACATTTCATATAGGCTCTCTCTCTCTCTCTCTCTCTCTCTCTCTCTCTCTCTCTCTCTCTCATTGAAGGTTAGATGCAGCTGCCAATATCAGAAGGCAAGGCTGTAAGTCCCTGACACAGGCTCACTGTTTGGTAAGCCAAGATTTTACTCTGTTTTGAAAGTTGTGTTGAATTTGTGTAAACACAGATGGTGTTACACTTTCTCACTCTCCTGATCCGGATTCAGCCCAAGTTTTATTTTTCAGATCAGAGCCAGAGATAACTGCTTTTTTACCCTCAAGTGCTTCGATGACAGTGTGCATCACTTCAAAGTGTCACCTAAAAATGACCCAGAGGCAACAAGAAAAGTAAGATCTTTTTGTTTTGGGCTGTGCTGTAATGTAATGTAATGTAATATAGATCAATAGGTGTCCTTATTACGTTTTGTTCTCATAACGGCATGAATCAAAAGACGTTATTGTCTTCCAGGCAGTGGCTGGACGCCTTGGAGGAACACTCAGCTTACAGCACACACTACTGCTCCCAAGATCAGGGCAGTGAGGGGGAGGAGGAGGAGGAGGAACTGATGTCACTCGTGGAACTCACAGACTCACTACAGGTGGCAATGAACAAAAACGATGTGTAATTAATGTCAACATAATAACAGTGCGTTCACTGTATCAGAATGCCTGAATCTGCTTTCCCACTGTGTCTCTCTGAAACCAGTCAGCTGAAGCCAGCCATAAAAGATTGGAAAAGGAGGTGGCAGCTTTCCTGTCCATGGCGAAAGATAACGGGCTTGCAGAAAGTAAAACCTTTTATTTCATTGTCAATTGTGTTTTTTCTGGTCAATGATCTAATACGTAACAGAAGTAGAATGCCACTAATATGTACCTCTCAAGAGGAAAACAAAAGGAAAACTTTTAATTACTTTTACAAGCATCAACAAGGAACTTTCCATGCACAATATTGATCGAATATATCTAAAATATATCCATATGTAATCCATATGCTTCTGTCGTTAGACCCCTATGTTATGCCTGTTGTTGTTTGTCGCTTTTTGAGAAAATTAAATAGAAAGAACATTAGACAGGTTATATTCAAGTTAACTGCAGTTTGTCTGTCTGCTTCTTAAGCATCTTTTTTTCACTTGTTTCAAGTTAATATAGAGTGGAGATAATGCGGGATATTTTTTATTTTGTGCCACTTATCCCTCTTTAACAAGCCTTGTTTGTCCCCTCAGGTTTTCCATCCAGCATATTACAGAAAATGCAGGAGGTGTGTGAGTTGTCAAGCGAGACCTGTTCCAACATCAGTGTTTGTCTCAGCCTCTTCTCCAGACAGGAGGGGGTAGGTGTCACTTTCCCCAGGTCTTTGACTGCTCTGTCTCATGTCTTTGTCTCTCTACCAGTGATTACCAGTGATTCATTCTCCAGAACATGTTGCAACACAGGTAGACCTAAACATGCAGAATATAAATACTGCAATCAACAGGAGAGCTATTATATTGGATGTAATGAGTCATTTGTCTTTTTGTATGCATGAAGAACCATTACTTTAAAAAAAAAAAATGCATGTTTCATCAGGAAATCCAAATCCAATTCACACTTTCTTATGAAAGCTGTTCATTTAAGTGCGATTATTATGATTAGTATTACTATTATTATTGAGTTGTCAGATGGATTTTTTTTATGTGTGATTCAATGGATTTGATTATAATGGATGGATTGAATGGCTAGATTATATCACTCCAGAGAATTGGATGACACATCGGGCTGTAGCTGGCAACCAGAACCGCCCTCTGTTGCATTCATGTAGTTATAATAATTATAATAAACTTTATTTATATAGCAGTTACCAAAAATGTTTACAAAGTACTTTACATAATGACGTCCATTTCAAGTCAATGGTTTGCGTAAACTTCTGAATGGAAGGTAACATAAGGCTCATATAGCATTTCATTTTCTAAGAGTGATACTCAATGATTTTTTTTAAATTGGGTCGCCAAAATGGTTTAATTTGACAATAATTCAATTTTCTAGTTGGCACAAAGAACAAGCGTTATGATCATTCCTCTCCAATAATTTTAGAAACACTTGCTCGAGAGAGAGCAATGCTTAAAATAACAGAACAGCATAGAGTGCAACTTCCACATATTAGTATTGCTAGGGCTGCACAGTTTATTGTGTAGTGCTGCTGCTTTTGATGCACCATAGTGTTCAAATGTGTTTGTGAGTGTTTGAATGCAGTTCATTCCATCTGAAATCAATATTAAGATAGAGGGTTAAGTGTACACTTGAGGTGATGACTATGTAACTCAGTCCATGTATACACACCCTCCACGCCCTCCTTAATTCATGTCACACACAAGTAGATTGAATCTTTACAGGAACATTAAAATAGACGTCAGTACCAGGGCGCACGCAGGGTTAGAAGAAGCTTTAACAGCCACTCAGTGCATCCAGTGTTAGCACATTGATCATTCAGCCGTGTCTTCTTTTGAACAATGATTTGCAGAGCCAGATCACGCAGCCGACATCTCATCCATCACATCCAAAATCTCAGTGCGCACATGAAGTAGGCCTGCGCTCAAACGTGCGTATCTCTGTCTGCATAAGACCCGCATAACATTACACGGTCTGAATCAGGCTCATCGTAACAGCAAGCATCTGCCCTGCTGAAGTGCCCTTGAGCAAGACACTGATGCCCTACCAGCTCCAGTGGCGCTGTTTTGTAGCTGACCCTGTGACCTCCCTGTAGAGGGGGCAAGCAGGAAGACAACTTCCCCTTGGGGGTTCAGTATAGTACCATTTATTGATTCATCTGTAGTGGCGGTGGGACCTATCCTTATCCAAATATTTCTCGCCACTCAACATAATTTCTTGTCTTAGTTACTACTTGGGTAGTAATCTACCATAAAGTTGGCCTGTCTTGTACCTTTGACATGGCTTAAGCCCGAAACAAAACTCTGTCATCACTCGAGTCAAAATGTTTGTGGAAACACTGAAGTAAGATTTGTCAAAGGAGTTGAAAAATGTGCACATCTTGCACCATATTTTACACAATAATGAGTGTAAAAGGGAGGTTTGGCTAAATGTTCATATCCTAGTCCATTACAGTCATTTGATCTCGTCTCCTCCATGGGAATCATGTTCTCAGGCAAGCAATTTGAGACAGCAGCTTCAAGGCCGCTGTCCTCCATTACAGACATACATGGCTCGGCCCTCTCAGCGCTGTCTCTTTCAGGGTCTGCTAATCAGAGGACAGTACAGAGTTGGGATCAGTCACTATGCTGTGTATTTACTGAGCTACTGCTGTCAAGGCTCTGTTGAGATCAACACTACTGGTCTGACCCAGTTTCTCTGACAGTCATGCCTTGTTTTTTTGCTTTAAATGAACCTTGGAACAAAATTCCAGTAACCATGGTTCCTCATCTACAATTATCTCTCATCGAATTTGGGAGTATAATTCATGTGTTGGTTTATATGTTTTTGTGTCTGATATGCCTGCCTGCTCTGTGTGTGCGTGCGTGTGTGCATGCGTGTGTGTGCGTGTGTGCATGTGTGTGTGTGTGTTCAGGTGCGCAGTCTGAAATTGGAGCAGGAGGTGGAGAAGAATAAGATCCTGTCTGAAGCGCTGCAGACTCTTGCTACAGAGCACCACGAACTGGAGCAATCAGTCGTCAAGGGATCTTCTCCACGAAGCGCACTCAGCGAGGATGAGTTCTACGACGCCGTTTCTGGTGAGTTGAGCGTTATCGAACCAGATGAGCTTAGGTGATTGATGTAGGAGATTTTACTACAAGCGCCGCTCACCTCATGCCCTGTCATTCACCGATGGGGCATGGGAGCACTTTCCTGTTGCCAAATTGCTTCGGTATGTCTACAGCTTTTCAAGCATGCCATAAACTTAAGTGTTTACCTTTTGTGCTAAAATAACTTGAAGCCTTTTAACACAAATTATGTTTGGGCTTTTTTTTGTGTAGAAAACCAACATGGCTATCTGATCATTTGAAATTCTGAACTGCTTTTATTTTAAAAAATAAAGAAATGTAGTCAATAAGGATTATTTCTTATTAACTTTGCATTCAACTTGATTGGTAACGATAAGCCTTTTTTGAATATGTTAATGTTTGATTGCTGCCTTCTTTCTTGACAAAATATTTTATTCCTACCAATATCAATCATGTGTGTACACTGGCTTTGTCATGAAACTATGGAGGGTATCCATAGGTGCTTAAAAGTCTTAAATTTGGCTTTCTGAAAGCTGAGATACGCTGCTACGTCTCTGTATGCCCATTTATCTCAGAATCGGACTCGGACCACTCCCTGAGCGGCTTTGAGACAGTGGCCAGCCATTCGTTTGACGAAGACGAGGAGGAGGAAGGCTCAGTACTGTTAAGCAGCGATCACAGTACCCGCACCAGAATGTTACAAGAGGATCGCCATGGCAACGAGGAGGAGACTCAGGACCCAAATGGGATCACAATGTATAGGTCAGCAGTGCTGTATGCCCCTCACAATTTCCTAAATGGACCACTGACCTCCCTGTGCTTCTATCCACCTTTAACGGGAACAAATTAAAAAAGGCTCACATGAGTGTGTTTTCATTCTTTTAGAGCCATTTTGCTCTTCTTGACTAACGTATCACCTCTTTCATCGTTTTGTTTTAAAGTACCCTCTAGACCAGCACTCTGCAGTTAATTTTCCCAACCTGCACTGCCCCCTGTGTGTTGTGTTTTCTGACAGACCTTTATTTTGATTGATTATTTTGATTTTCGTGTCTTTTCTCAGGCCCTGTCAGTTTACAGTGTGAATAATTTAGATTGAGGGCCAGCCTGGTGGAGGCAAGAGAAAGGCTTGTATTGAAAGGACTGGCTCTGTGTTGGACCGGTTAAATATTGATGAGGTCACAGTGTAATGCAATAATCACACCGCAGTACGAGCCTGCGTTGACTAATCCCTTCAGGCTTTGGAGTGGAGTTTAGGCTTTTTAGATGGCCAGAATTTGAATGCTTTTTGCCTCTATTGTTATTTTTTTTTAAATGTCTTATTTGCTGTGCGCTTAAAAAAACATCCAAACTTGAACCTTTAAAACTTTAAACTTAAACTTAAACTGGCTGGTCCTCTAAATCTAGTAGACTTTTAGGAAATAAGTTCACTACTGTCATACAGTGTTATTCCTAGGCTACTGGATGCCTTGTATATTGGTGTTGGTGTCTTGTTGGTGTCTCTCTGGGCTTTGGTCCAATATGTCACTATTACCTGTGCCTGAAACCACACCAAAGCCCTTTGTTGTTGTCTGAAGACTATATTCGCTTGAATAAGACATGACCCCTGCATCTATCATGTGTCTACCACATTTAATCTAATGAAATGTGACTATTTTATTAGCAGTGGCACAAAGTCAAAGTCAATACATCCTATGAAGCATTATAATACTACTTTGTTTGTGTATTGTCGCAGGACCAGCTTACCTGCACCTATGTTTTCAAGAAATGACTTTAGCATTTGGAGTATCCTGAGGAAGTGCATTGGAATGGTGAGCTTTCATTCAGTGCTGATTACTTTAAGTCGCAATGATGTGCCAAAATGGCTTTGATATACTGGAAAATATGGATGTAAAGGGCTGAATAGCATGTATGACTGTACTTTTCTGTACCGCCAGCTTAGGGCATGAAAGGGTTCAACACGTCATAATCCTGATCTGGAATGTGGAAGGGATACAGAACCTAGTATGCACACTAAACACATATTTATCATCAGAAAAGATTATATTTCTAAAAGTCTCTTTTGTGTCCAAAGATATTAGAGGAGGATAGTTATATGTAATTTTAAAATTCTATGCACAAGACCTTTTTTTTCACTCTTTGCAGCTTCAACTTTTATATAATGTTGTCATGGGTCCACACAATGGGATGACTCATAACCAAATTCTATTGTATCTATTCAATAATAAAAAAAAATCAGAGTTTAAAAAGGTGAAAATTACACAGTGCAGTCATTTTTTGTGCAGTGCCATTATTTTTCTCTCTCTAATGCATCCTCTTCCCTCAATTGCGCTTCTCCTCTCTCTCTTTTAGGAACTCTCAAAGATTACAATGCCTGTGATTTTCAATGAGCCCCTCAGCTTTTTGCAGCGTCTGACGGAGTATATGGAGCACACGTACCTCATCCACCAGGCCAACACCTACGCAGACTCCATTGACAGGATGAAGGTGCCATCTTGAAATTGTTATGTGCTTTATGAAATAAGATGAATAATGTTTTTTAAAAATCCAGTCATCCTATTACTATAACATTACCAAAAGCTGTTTTGTTTTGTTACTATTAACCTTTCATTTTGACTTGATGTACATCATTTGGTCTTTGACATTGGCAGTGTGTGGCTGCATTTGCTGTGTCTGCTGTGGCCTCCCAGTGGGAGCGGACAGGTAAACCTTTCAACCCACTGCTGGGAGAAACCTATGAACTGGTCAGGTAAGAGGGAATATACAGCATGTACAGTGGTGTCCAAAAGTCTGACTCCACTACCAAGAACTCTTTTTTTGTTTCATCATTTATAAAATACTAGGTTACAGGTTTTTAGTTAAATGATATTTCCCAAACAAGATTGCATAACTTTTTAAAAATAATTTAATTAAGAATTCAAACTATTTTTTAACGGATGTCCTTTGTCAAAGTTAAAGCACTAGCCGTAGCGCCAATAATGCATAGAGGACCATCTTAATTTAGTCAATATCTGGTATTAGTTGTTTAAAGACCAAAACAATTCACACTATATTAGGATCATACATGTGTTAATATTTGAATGAAATGTATCGTGTGACAACAATTTGGGAAAACCTTAACAAAAGCTGAGATCATCAAGATATTCTGATATATTTCAATTTCATACGAGCATTTCTCAAAGTATCAACGGAGTAAAAAAAAGTGTAGTTTTTGATAAATGATGAAAACAAATTCTTGGTAGTGGACACCATTCAAAACGGATTATTTACTCAAATTCATTTTCTTAACAAACTTAACCAAACATGCATCATGTCTGTATACTCCCCGGCCCTCTAACATTCACCATCGATTCTTGCTCTTTTTTTTCCTTCTCTCAGAGAGGACCTGGGCTTCAGGCTGATATCGGAGCAGGTGAGCCACCACCCTCCAGTCAGCGCCTTCCATGCTGAGGGCCTGAAGGAAGATTTTGTCTTCCACGGCTCCATCTACCCCAAACTCAAATTCTGGGGCAAAAGTGTGGAAGCTGAGCCAAAAGGCATCATCACGCTGGAACTGCCCAAGTAAGGCCTTCTAGCTGAAAATAAACATTACTGAATATTTGAAAAATATTATCCTCTAGTTGTTTGAAGACATTTTGACGATTGCTATTTTGCACAATTTTGCACTATTTTGTACCCTCTCCTCAAGTCACTGTTTGTTGTTATTTTCCTCCAGGTATAATGAAGCCTACACATGGACTAACCCTACGTGTTGTGTTCACAATATCATTGTGGGCCAGTTGTGGATTGAGCAGTATGGAAATGTGGAGGTGATTAACCACAAGTAAGCAGACAAAAATGAACACTGCTGCTTCTAGAAATGTGCTTAAATGTAGTTAAGAGTTTTGTGGCATATATTGGACGCCAGTGTAGGAAATTTACCAATGTAAGGAAATTTTGACACAGTTGATGTAAATATATTGAGGAAGTTTGACTAGAAGGAAAAGGGACTGGGTGAATGAGGAAGTTTTGCATGACTGGCACAATAAAGAGTGAAATGATATGCTGTTATTTCTGATTTTGCCTAGAACTGGTGAAAGGTGCTGCTTGAATTTCAAACCATGTGGACTTTTTGGCAAAGAGCTGCACAAGGTTGAAGGGTATATTCTGGACAAAAGGTATGATTTTACTTTATAGTACCTTTTTTAAATATCCCTTACAGACTTGGTCTGACTAATGCTAAAAAAACGAATGAATGCTGTAAAAAATAAAGTTAATTTGCAAGTCAGGGATCTACAAAGTTAGGTCAGTCTACTGGTAATGGCTTGAATAAAACATTGAGCCAGAGAGCATTTCTACCTGAGACTGTAAGATATCAGAATCCAAAGGATAAATAAAATCATCATACAAATTAGGAATTAGCAATTCATGCAGGCAGCCTTAATTACCCTGAAAGTCAGCTCTTGAAGAACACGGGCTTTGGGTGGAAAATTAAATTATATTTAAACAAAACAAAGAAAGGCAAGGTAACACGTCATAGAAGCAAATATGGTAAGAAACAGAAGAGCAGATGGTAAAATGACCATCAAAATGTGCCGTACAAGAGTTTAATGGCAGGTTATAAATGGTGCATAGCATTACTATACTACAAATAGTGTGAAAGACCATGTGGACAAGACTAAATGTGCAAAACACACAATATGGCATCGGTAGAAGTTGGATAGCAACAAGAGACACTGATAACAAGCGCACATGAAAGCAGAAACATGTTAGGAAGCTCAGTGTTGGCAGGTGGTCCATTCACCATCTCAGTCACGATTTACTCCCACTTACCAGCCACACACCCTCCTGTATTTCTTTGTTTGTCTGTGGATTATAAAGCTTGATATTGCCAAACAAGTGGGTTGATTCTGGGAAAGGCTCATGTGGCTGAAAATTCCAGTGGAATTCCATTCAAGCTGGTCTGAAGTGCTCGCCACACATGAAACTGTGCTCATTTCCATGTTTTAATTATATGGTAGCCATCCCAGCTGATCCAAAATAGGTCACCATTATATACCAGGAAGTGGTCTGTTGTTAAAACTGACTAACATCATTATGCAATATTGTTATTTTACACAGCAAAAAGAAGCTCTATGCTCTCTATGGGAAATGGACAGAGTGCATGTATGTAATAGATCCTGCTGCCCTTGAAGCACATAAGAGGAATGACAAGAAGGGGGTGGAAGAAAAAAAGGTCTGCAAACCGGTATGCACTTTAATATACTGTACAGTAGAGCACGTTGATTAGGAAATCAATACAGGATGTTATCAGAATACATTCCCCCACGGTGTTGTGTAAATAATATAATGAATGACTCCAATATCAATATTTGTATTTACATTTCAAAGCTACAAATGAGAGACATCAAATGTAGATAAAATGGTTTCAGGTTACCATTTTACTGTACAATACTAATGTATCAGTCAATAAATCCAGTGTAACAACAACAACAATAATAACTAGAACAATAATGGAGACATGCATCTTGGAGAGAACTTAATTAGTTTTTAGTCTTGGCATTACAGTATTATAGAGATGACGTAGCTATTCTGAGTTTCTGTGTGATTTGGGCCAATGTCCAGGGATCTGCAGAGGATCCCGGGGAGATCCCTTTGCCAGATGTAGAGACTGTGGAAGTCATTCCTGGCAGCCAACTCCTGTGGAGAATAGCACCCAGACCAAGCAACTCTGCTCAGGTAATCAGCTGTGGTTTGTCTTTGTGGATGTTATGTATATCTGATGATTCATGTTTTAATGTAAAAAAAATAAAAAATAAAAATATATATATATATATATATATATATATATATATATTTTTTTTTTTTATTTTTTTATATATATATTAGGGCTGTCAAACGATTACAATTTTTAATCAGATTAATCACAGGGCCGCTGTGGATTAATTTAGATTAATCACGATTAATACCCATTCATTATTAATTGTGTTTCATTTTGTGGGGGCAAAAAGACTCATGACAGAAGGCGATATATACACTTAACATGTGTTTTATTTAAACTATAGAACAGATATGGTGTCCAGATATCAAAATAAAGGGTGGTTTGGCGCAAGCCGGGCGTCGCCGAAGTACTTGCAGAGGAATCCCCGACTAATGTATGCTTCGCGTTGATGTGGTACTTTAAGCTGGAAGTGCTTCGGTGAAACGAAAACTCCTTCCTGCAGAGTGTGCAAACTACTTTATGTCGGTCGATTGTCCCGTCTTGGGGTTTTTTGTACTCAAACTTCCCATCGAGAGGGCCAATATGTTGTTCAGAGTCGTCCATCTTTATCGAGTTGGTTCTGCCGCCAGATAGCGTTGGAGCACCAATCCGCGCCAGTGAGTGGAATTGTGGGATTTTGAGTCATTGTGCGCTGCGCATGTGTTAATTGCGTTAAAATTTTTAATCAAATTAATCATGCAAATTAATTAATCTGGATTAACGCGTTAATTTTGACAGCCCTAATATATATATTAAAAAAAATGTTTTTCTGCTAAAAAAAAATGATATATATATTTTTTCTTTGAAGATGTACAGCTTTACATCCTTTGCAATGCAACTGAATGAGCTGCACAAGGAGATGGAGGGAGCCATTCCTAAGACCGACTGTAGGCTGAGACCAGACGTACGAGCCATGGAGTCTGGTGATATTGGTAATGGTTATTAGTAACATAATGTATCTGCAAATTAAAATCGGTCACTATAGACTGAAACTTAGCAAGGTTATTGAAATGCTTTCCTCTTGTAGACCTTGCAAGTGAGGAGAAGAAAAGGCTAGAGGAAAAGCAGAGAGCTGCACGCAAAAACCGCTCCAAATCTGATGAGGAGTGGAAGACGAGGTGAGATTGTTAATGAAACCGGTCAATTCAAAGTTTTCTTCTCTCTGAATTGCTGTGCGTTGAGCTTTATATAATCAACAAATTCATGCAATAATGTTTTGAGTGTGTCCTAAATGTAATCCCATTTTTTGTTGCTGAATTTTAACAGCCCAGCTGTTTACATGCATTATATTAATAATGCATATTAACACCATGGCCTTGCTGTGTTATGGTAGCAGTATGCATGACAATCACAATTTCTATTTCATATTTGCAAAATGTGAACCTAGTCAACTCTTATGTTTAAATTGCAACGCTGAAAATGTAATTAGCAACTATATGCAACGATATTAAGTTTTCATTGTGGTACATTCATAAATGTAATTGTGTAAATGTAATGCAATTTTAATATTGCTTTTTCTATCAGCTATTTCTATACTGTTCTATAGTTTGTTGCTGTGAAATGCTAATGCTAAGTCCCCATTTTCTCTTACACTGTCTTGTTTTTCTGTGGCATCATCGCTTTGATGTAAAGGAGCCCTGCCTTTGGCCCAAGGTTAGAGTTACGTTCTGTTTAAATGGTGTGCCCTACATGTGTGATGTGACCTTGTAGTGTAATCTCTTTTCCAAACAACTTGTTACTCTCTCGAAATGAATCATTAATCGTGGCTATTGGTGTTGAGATATGATACAGAATCACTATGTCAAAGTGAAATTTGGATGAAATGCAATGAACCATTAATATGCTCTCCCCATTATTAGCATGGCAGCTCCACTTTCTGGTGCTTGATGGAATTACTCAAACACTGCGATAGCCTTCTCTCCAAATAATCAACTTCCTCACTTTCTCTCAGTTGTCAGTGTTTTAATTTTCTGGGTGGTGGCATCTTGATGTCATAGCAGTGCTTTCTGAACGATGATCTCCTCTGTGTCTTCAGGTGGTTTCACCAGGGGCAAAACCCCCACAACAGTTCCCAGGACTGGCTGTTCTCTGGTGGATACTGGGACAGGAATTACAGCCAGCTGCCAGACATTTATTAATGGACATTTCTTGAATAGTGAAATTAGCACAGTATGACTTACTCTGTTGAATGCAACCTTTCTGACAGAGCAATTAACTGGTTTTAATGGACAAGCTAATTACAAGCAATATGCAAATAGTGTCCTTTAACAGTGTGGCCTTAATCTGTTACAATAATACTGTGCACAAAATGTCAATAATTGATATTTAGTAATTACAAAATGCAAAGTTCTTTGACATTGCTTTGAAATGTAGCATTTATATTGAAATTTAGACCAAATTGTTTTCTGTTCATAATGTGCTTTTAGCATAATGTTAGAGGTGCATTAAGCCACTAAAGCACAGTTAATGCACAGGAATTCATGGTTTTAGTGTCCATCTGTCTGTGTTTTAATGTTCATAATAGTGTTGTGGTTCTAAATGATCTGTATATGTGTGTATATTTGTACAAACTTAAATTCCACCTACAGTGACCTCATCACATCATTCACATTTCTTAGCTCCTCTAGGGTTAACGGGGCACTCACAATCCCAGTTAAAGTGAGGTTGACGTCCTGTCAGTCGTTAGTCCGACTGTATTTTGCTTCGTAAACTAATGCCTTGTTTGCAAGGTCTATTCAAATACATTAAAATGTCCTAATTATTGATGAGGTCCCTGGAGGGGTACTTTTAACCAGCATACATGCAGGATTATATATTATATACTATATATACACATACAGGACTATATAGTATATCACAGCTGTTTTGTATTTATTTCTTCATGTTTCTTCATGAAAAAGTAGTACCAGGTGTCTGAATGGAGTGTTTAATTTGTACAACATATAATCATATTTTGGTCCTGACATCACTTGAATCGCTTCTTACTCCAGTGGTTATGCATGGCCACAATCTGAGAAATTACTCAGTCACATTGAATTTTTTGATCCAACTAGACCTTCAGGAACTGATTATGGTGACTATGGTTTTATCCAAGGACGTGTAATTAGTATTTTTTTTTTTTTTTTAAACACAAGCTCGTCAACTTCTACAGGCTATAGTATTTACTACTAGTATTTACTATAGTTTCATCTCATCTATGTTGCTGATACTAAACTTATAAACTAATTTATAGAGAAATTATTAGATTTGATTGTTATCACTTTGTTGTGCTCAGCGCCTCACACAGCAGACCTTTAATAATGATATTTTACACACATGATTTTCCTCTTTATATTGTACAGTTGCAAAAAAAGGGGGATATTTACTGTGTGACTTCTGCACGCTTCAATTCAAATATATATTAAATACCTCATATCATGGACTCTGATATCAAAATAAGTATCTGGAGAAGGCTTATCACATCAATGGTATTTAAAACAACTATGATTACTTAGTCCTTTAATTAATAATTACATCAATGCATTTAGTTCAGTTCACCACAGTGACTCATACACTGATCCAGACACTGTTTGATTGTTTGAATGGGCTAACCAAGTGATTAAAGAAACTTTGTGCAAGGTGCATTTGAGTATCCAGGCCACTGTTGGAATGACGCAGATGAAGGATCTCTGACTTCCTGCTGTGCTAAAAGCAATCTCCTGAGATAATAACATGCAGTCCCCCATTGTGGCTTTATTACATGAGGGTAATTTAGGCTCACAGAGGGATAGCTCCTCTTCATTTGATAGATCTATTAATAATAATGAATGCTCTTTCCTCAGCCTTGAGTTATTGCGCAGAATATTTTATCTAAACCAGCCTTTCTCACATCCGCCTCAAAGTCACTTTCACACAAATTCAGCTAAAGAAAACCAGGTCATGGCAGAGATTTGTCTGCATGTAATGTGAATCAAATGTTATTGTGATTGGATAACTGACACTGTTGTGGCGCCACATGATCACACTGGGTCAATGTGAGTCATTTAATGGTTCAGAAGGGCAAAATATGAGCTCTTAGCCTAGCTTTTGTTGTGTTATTAAGTTAAAAGATGGGGTTTCTGTATATCAAGTCATCAAACAAAGCATGTTTTATGGAAGGCTAATACACTAGGCACTACAATCTCCCAGTGTAAAGATGTTGCATTCCTGAGAGTTTGCCACAAGAACGTAAGTATCCACTTGACATTCTTGGATATGATAATGTAATAGCATAACGGTGGGTTTGGGGTGTTAATTATGGGTTCATTACTGGACATAAAAAAATTTTTAAATCCCCACAAGAAAATGGACTTCAGCTTAATCTCTTCAAATCAAATCAAATCACATTTATTTGTATAGCCCTTAATCACCATTACAGTCTCTAAGGGGTTCACAGTGCCCAACATGTGAAACAATAAACGGTTAGTACACGACATCTCAGTGAAGGAAAAGTCAAACAAGGTTCAACTTTACCACCAAGCATCTACTTCTCTCTGCCCCTTGTGAACTGACCTCAACACTTTGTAATGCACATGCTCAGTAGAGCATTTGAAGAGATTAAAAGGTCTTTTTAACAAAAATGGTGACATTCTACCATTAGTAAACTAAACAAATATCATTCATATATAAATCTCATGAAATTAAATTACAATTGGCCAATAAGAACAAATGGGAAGTCTCAAGATTCACTGCAAGAGAAGCAGCCTGGCAAACGAACACTTGTTGTCTTAACTGAAGCACACAGCCCATCTCAAACTGGAAAGATGCTGTACTCACGTTCTTGAGAAGTCTTTTTCTTCTCAATTCTCCTGAGTTTACAGTCAACTGTTTTTTTGTTTTGCACACTAAGTCACGTTACGTACATCTTTTTGAGGTAACTGAATTAATCAAATTCAAGTTTGATATTCTTCACCTTTGAACTACTGTTAGTACTGTGCCTGGAAAGTTAAATATTGTTAAGTTAAGTATGTTAAGTATTTTTAAAACTTTAGTAGAAGGAGTAACACAAGTAAAAGTACAAATACAGACTTTGGAAGTACTCAAACAGGAGTGCTACATAAAAAAACTTCCCCAACCCCAGATGTATCAATTAAATTATTTTAAAATGACACACAAGGCAAAATAAAAAGAATGCTACAATATTATGCGGGATTAATCGACAAGAGTTTATTGTAGAGGTCAATAACACATGGGAGAGCCATCATCCTTGTTACATGTAACCTCAATTTCAACAAGGTTCAAAACCTCATGGCAAAGTGGACAAAACACATTCTTTCAATGACTAAAGTAGCTCAGTATTTGGTAGGTAAGTGACATCTTACTGATATTTCAACGTCACATCACTGGTACTGCACTGACCTCTTGCTCAGTGGTCACCTCAACATTTACCATAGTTTACATCCATCACAGTCACAGGGGATGATTGGCTGTGTCTAACCAACTTAGTGTGAGCAAAACAAATCTATTCATACACAGTCTTGAACATGGGATGAGAAACACATTGTGATAGTCACTTTCAAAAGCCTCAGTAAACCAAGATGCCCTTCTCTTGTTTGTTTATTATTGCTTGGGAGACCATACCTCAGAGTGCTCGTTAACAAAAGGCAATACCCTGCACTGAAAATTTCATTTACGTGTAACTGAGTTGACAAGGTTGGTTAAAATCACTC
The DNA here is from genome assembly GCA_034670405.1 of Hoplostethus atlanticus. Taxonomy (NCBI): domain Eukaryota; kingdom Metazoa; phylum Chordata; class Actinopteri; order Trachichthyiformes; family Trachichthyidae; genus Hoplostethus; species Hoplostethus atlanticus. The sequence goes on along the minus strand of JAXDDX010000028.1, from coordinate 3,792 downwards.
ATCATATCAAATATTATTCTTTGTCCAATCCAAGAGCACACTTTTGAATCAGCTTGATCACTAATACTGCTGTCTATTTTGCTGGCCATCGCAGGACTCGTGGGTTCGAGACTCATACGAAAAGGAAGCTGCATTCCTTGACAGCATAAATGACACCTGTAATATAAAGTATAACTTCTGTTATGTGATAAATAAACGTCACCGGCATGGACTGATATAAAAGCCCGGTTCCACTAAAATACTATCAAAATAAGGTACTGTTTATTACGCTGACATTTAGCAGCACCTTTTGATGGTAATGTTACAGTACTTTATGTATATTAATACCAAATGTATTTGAGGGGATGGATATACAGGTACATCTGAATTACAGTACAGTCTTAGAGTCACCTTTTACCCTGCCATATCATGAATAGTGCACAGATCAATGCCAACTGTTTTTAAATAAAAATGTATGTTCGGAGCAACATTCAGGCATAGTGAAGTCTGCTGATGTCACAAGTATCTTACATGAAGAGATGACAAACTGCTTGAATGTGAGTAATACTATTCAGGAGAGTTATGTGTGTGTTTAGGTGACACTTGAAAATCAGATTAATTAATATTTCACATTGTTGTTTGCCTAATCCAATGGAAGCTAATTGATTCCATTATAATTAAATAGTAAGTGAGAGTGATGTTTTGCTATTTTTATCCGAGTATAATATGTATATGAGTGGCCCCTGTCCAGCTTACCTTATAACAAAGCCTTGTCACACCATTGGCAATTGGACAATTTGGACAATTGGGAAATTTGAAGTGAGATAAACAGTATTTCTGAGAAAACTCAGGAGAAACTGCTAATAACATATTGATCAAGCCAAGGGATCAGAACAAACATCTGGCAGAATCAAATATTAAATTTGACAAATGATAAACACCTGGCAATTAATTCTATTTCGCTAGTGGATTAACATGCTAAAATGTTTTCTGCATGTTTTTAAAGAATGTGAAAAAACATGGTATAATATTACTCATGGTAAAGTAACAATTAAATGACATGATCTCATTAAAAGGCTTCTTTAATGTGCTGAATGGCTCACAGAAGGGAGGTGGGAGGCACAACTAAAATCCTCCAAATACACAAGTTAATGAGGAGAACTCTTACTGGCTGTGAAGTTGTTAGCTATTATATTTGGATGTGTAAAACACTTAAAATGGAAAAATAAAGGAGCCTGTCCACTAGAATGTCATACAGTTGCTTTAAATGGCTTTCAACTTATTGTAAAAAGCCATGCTTTCATCAAGAGCATAGCCTGAGTCATTGCAGCTTCCCTTCCTGGGGTCACTGAGGCACTACTTCCTTCAATGAGGCCAGGGCTGAATGGATGCGTACATGGAGCCTGTTCTCAAAGTCGTAGCCTGTAAAATCCTCCTAAAAGGCAAAAAAGAAAATACATTTGTATTCAGAAATCCCTTATTTTTAATCAACGATCACATGTACCACGTGTAATGTATTTCTATGTGGAAAATAAAAGAAATGTTAAGTATGATGAGCCTCATATACATATGTTACCTTTGCTTGAAGAAGCAATGATCTCCCCTTTCCCATTGTCTGTATTGACATAGAACACAACAGACTGGGTTATAGCAGAGTATGTGTTCATATTTTTTTCTTTCCTCTCTCAATAACAAAAACCCAATGACATAAATGTTACTTGAAACAGACTCACTTCTGGTTTTGCAAGGAGTACACATCCCAGCTCATAGAAGGAGTATGGCTGGACATACGAGTTGATCTGTCGTCCATACTCATCTCTAGCAGCCATCTGAAACGACTGGATCACAGATGAGGTTTATCAATTAATACTTGATTGTATATTTTAGCCTCAATGTCAGGGACCCAGCAGTAAAGGCAGGGACACAAGGATTTACTTGGCTTTATTTCGCCCAGTCAAATTAGAAAAAGCAAAGTAACAAAGTAAAGTGCAAACATTTAAACTACATAAGCAAAGAAAAAGGACATCAAAAGAAATACTAACGCTGAGTCCTTTAACTAAACAAATCAATAACACACAAAAGGAGTGGCTCAAACTTCAACTCCTCTTTTGGGCGGGTGGCTCAGCAGCATGTGGAGAAACGAAGCAAAAACCCAGGTAATATATATTAATAGATTCCAAAACAAAATAAACCTATGACCACTAAATGTTAACCAAAATGCGTGCACTCAAATTGGAAACAATGTCATAATTTAAACCAAACACCAATAAACATGCTTAACCAAATTGTGTTTTGTTTGTGATTTGTTATGTACTGAAATTACCCACACTGCAGTATGGTGTCAGCCATCGGTAGGGCCGTCACACTCAACATGTAACATTAACATTGTTGGTTCTCTGCATAGTAGTTCATAATGTTCAATGTAGAATCATACCTGAACAGCATCTTTCATATTTCCATGACATTTGTGAATGGCACCAAGAAGGAGACGTTTCAGGCCTCTGCATGAAGCATCATCTAAACTCTGTAACACTGAAGGAAACACAAGAGGAAAATATCACCTACTGTATAAAATAATATTGGTTTTCAATATTAACAACACCCACGGCCACTGAGACGTAGAAAACCCTGCTATTGTTACAATGGCTATGTTGGTATAGGTCATGTGGGTTACACTTACCCTGATTCATCATCTGCAGTTTAGAGGAGGAGCAGTTTGGCAGCGCTTTCCACAGGTACAGCACTTCAATGACACCCAGGATGCAGAGCTCTCTGGTGGGCGAGATCTTTCTCAGCCTCTCAGCCTGCAGACGGGAATCAGACAGAGGAGGAGAAGCTTTGTGACACACCGTCATGATGACTGTCCAAAAGAAAAAGAAAAAATCTCCAGCAAAACACAACCCACCCTTTTGAGGGCAAACTGCTCTATCTGGTTGTTCTTTCGTTTGAACAGTTTCTGTACATCTTTGAAAACACCGCTCGCTCCATCCAGGTCACCTGCAGCACCCTGACACACTGAAAAAAGTGCAAATAGGACTTTAGACTATACAATAGAAGCTTCCCAGCAGTGTAAGTGTTCGCCAGGGTGTGACAGACTCACCTCCGGTCAAATAGGCGTAGTAGCACTGTGACCAACGCGACTCATTCTTCAGCCTCTCAAATGACCTGAATGCATCTTCAAAGTTCATCTCTATCATACTACACCAACCTGAAACAAAGACAAGCAGATATAGACAGAATAAAAGGGATTCGTTACTGTGAGCCTTGTGCCACTGTGTCAAGACTAATCTAATGAGAAAACACGTACCAATCTCATAGAGACACACATGCTGGATCTCTCTTTGGTCTGATGCAAGCTCTAATGCATCGTGGAAAGAGGCCAAAGCACTGTTGATATGGCACTGGGGATATAGGAGAAAGCACACAAACAAACAGGTAATGATAATTATGTTAGACGCACACTACATGCACATGTTGTGTGAGAGAGTTAGGTAGGCACATGGCTGATCAAATGTCGGTGAGTTATTGAACTGTCAGACATGTGTATTCATTATATGTGCTTGAACAGAAGCTGCTGTGCTTGCTGATGGAAGCTCAGCCTATTTCCAAATTTCAAATCCCATAGTGAAAAAAACAGGTCTATTTCTTTGTCCAACGTTCACTAACATTATAAACACAAACAAACCATTTACAGTTTCAAAACACTTCTTTAAGTCTTGTTTAACTGTCACTTATTGTCACATAATGCCCCAGCCGCTATACATACCTCTAGCAACCTTTTGAACAAAGTTTCAGACCTTCATTTAAAGTATT